>OMLM01010007.1:8210-55232 GCA_900302695.1 Helostoma temminkii | reverse complement strand
ATAAAAATGCAGCCTTTAGCAGTGCATTCAAATGTCCTGTACACCACAAAGCAGATTAACAGGTACTGCAATATCTGGAAAGGAAAAAGAAAAACGAACTGTAAGTGAAGTACACTTGACTCGAAAATATTTTGGCACAGGGATTATATTAAGTAACAAAGCATGGGTGGTGACTGGACTGTACAATAAATCGTTTTTGATACCTATTTTCTTTGGTTTGGGGAGATTCAGGTTGTTCATGATGTTCACAAACTCCTCCAGGCTCTTGGTCAAACGTGGGTTAAACTTGCGCTCCTCACCAACTGTTGACACAGTTTGACCTGATACACAAATACAAGCACATATACTGGGACATATACTGCATCATCACACCATCTGAAAAAGTTGCTCCCAGTGATGGAATTCTAAGGAAATTCTTTCCTGCTTTCTAAGAATTTCCCCTGAAAATAGAAGTACGCATAAATATTATTCACAAACCATATTAGCCTTTAAGAGAGGTCCTAAAGTGAGAAACTGTTAAGAGTAGGGAGGAGGTCTTCTAAGAGGCTTAAGTGTTTCTTAAGCAGGGAACAAAATGGCAGAGGGACAGAAAAGCAGAAGAAATATTCTTTGAATAAAACATTCACTGAATGTCAGTGGAATAACACACAGTTTACATCATGCAGGGATAATGTTTGTGGTCGATCTCATTAGAAATGCGCTCATACAACCCACCCAACACACTAATGCCAGAAATTAAAATAAATGATGAAACAGTGCAGGAGTGGTGGCTTATGTCTGCTGCACCATGACTTAGGCCTGCTTTACTGCCTGTGGGCCCATCAACACCTTTGCAACAATGTATATTATATTAGTATTGATTATTATGGGTGAGAAAATGCAGGGAATGTACTTAAAACACTGGGGCTGGTGCTTAAAATCTGTTTGCTAAGCTACTTTCCACATCGGTGACTGTACAAGCTATTTTTTATTATTCAAATGTGTGTTTTCAGCCAACCTAAGTAGTCATGTGCTGGGTAGACAAGGCACTGCTCAGGCAGGGTGAAGATCTTCTCATGAACTGACTGGTAGAGCTTCTTAGAGCAGCCTGAATTAGAACGACAATATTTTGGACAGATTAGACAAATCCAAAAGACAATTAGTGCAAAACTGTCCTCTCGTGTTCAATAAAAAAAGATTTCTCCTTGTGCCAGTGTCTAAGAAGTTGAAAGTCCAGAAAAACTGGGTGTTTGATTATCAAAACAAAGCAAAATATTATGTCTACCCTGCTGGAAATCTGTCCTGCCACAGCCTCTGATCAGCAGAGCGTCCCCAGTGAAAGCCATGCTCTGATCCTCTAACACCAGCGTCAAACAACCGTCAGTGTGTCCCGGTGTCTCTCTCACTGTCAGATACTAGAAAAGAGACATAACAATGTGATTTATTTTAACAAGCAACTAAAACATTCTATCAGTCATGTGTTACATACTTATACAGCTGAACTGATGTAAAATATGCGTGGGCGTTTCCATAAGCAGAACATCATCAAACTGAAAAAGACAGATTTTATATTGTAGTTTTCATTATGACACACTGAGAGACCCAAACCTATAGATAGTGATTCTCTCCGAAATACTGTAAGGTTTGTATTGATCAATTATCTGTAACACACTGTTACATAGGTGCTTCTTACTTGTTTTCCAAATGTGATCTTGTCTCCCTCTGACAGGAGGATATCTGCAGAGGCACCACTGAACTTGGAGATGGCACTCTGCAGCCCATCCAGTTTTTTCTTCATCAGACCGGTGCTGGTGATGTGGTCTGCATGGCAGTGGGTGTTCACTGTCAGAAAAAAAGCACACAAAGGTTCACCATAGGAACTCACAATAATTTTATAATTAGATAATTTTAAAAATTAGAATTTTTATGTAGTATAAAAGTAATTTATTGGAATCATTCACTATTTAATGATGATATGCAGATAATATAACACTTCCAGGCCTCATGCCGTTATGTTGTCCTCCTGACCGGCAACATTTTCCATGTGCTCATACCTCCCACTCCAGAGGGTGGCAACCTTGATGTGGGCAATGCGAGCAAATGCATTGTCTGAAATCTTCTTTTATAGGTTCTAATGTAATCTTGGATATATTTTCCTTTTGATGTATGCAAATATTAGGAAGGTTTATTTCACACATGATAGAGCTAAATTCTACACGGCACAACGGTCTACAAACAAGTCTACAATACTGTTAAAAGTGAGTTTTGTTTTGTGTAGGATACAAAATACAACACAGATGTGACTTCACTCCAGGGCTATAGTAAAATTATTCCTGAGAAACATTTTTAAAATCAGCAACAGACTTTGAAAAGTTTGCTATTTGTTTCAGTATGAGACTAAATTGACCTTGAGGAAATGTATTTATTGCATTTATGACGATAATACACATTATACTTGTAAATGTACTGGACAATGAAGAAGATGACACACTGATTTTCTGAAGTGGTCTGATTTTATGGAATATCCATCATTCTGTCAAGCTTAAAAAAAAAAGAAGCTACCTGCCACTTTAAGATTGAGTCCCAGTTCATTTATGATCTTCAGGTCTCTGTCAACTGTCTCCAGTACAGGATCGATGAGAACAGCCTCCCTGGTCTCTGTGTCTGCCAACAGGTAGGTGTAGGTGCAGCTCTCTGATTCAAACAGCTGAACAGTAAAACACAAGAATGGCTCTGGAATAAGCAGTAGAATGGAAACTGTGCTCATCATACTTGTTGTCTGTGTATGTGAAGGAGATAGTGACAGAGATAAGATACACAAAACTGTAACAAATTCTCCAAGATGATTGGAGCAACTTACCTGCTAAGGACTGAGCACAGTATATCTAGCAAATGCTTTGATGACCAAATGCTGATTTTATTTTCTATTTTGTCAGCACTTTGAGTTAAGGTAATCATCTATGGTATTATTTTGAAAGCAAATGAATGGTGCTTCAAACTAAATGTGCTTATCTGCCACTGAAATGTTAAACTGTTAATGAGGATCAGTGTGTTGTGGTTCACAGCTACAAATCTGAATGAAGGAAACTTGAGCTGTTTGGTTTGTCAGGTGTTGTTTCTATAGTCAGAACTGAACTGCAGGGATGACACCACAGATAGTGTATATCCGAGTAGACATCGGATACCTCTGTCAAACACAATCACCGTGACACAGTCATAACTTTGCAGGGTGTTTCATATTTAATAGCGACTACGATAACTGGTGACTGTCCTCGGAAAAGCGTCGGTGGTTGAAGTTGTTGGTCATAAATTCAAGTCCTATAACAATGTTAACGTTTCTACGAGGAAGTGCACCAGCAAGGGCACAATCACTATGTAGTCACGTTTATGACCACATCCTGCACCATATAGGAATCATATTAATAAATCATAAGTGATTTTCAACTAATGGATGTTTGTTTAAAAACCACCAGCACATTTTTAGATGTATTAACTTCAAATTACTTCCTTGTTTAACGGTAGGCTATAGTAATTAAGTGAATTAACTTAACTTACCATTAGCTAGAAATGAGAGATGTTTATAAACATCGCTACTACTTTACTTTAAAACATAAAACAGAAACATGAATGAGACTGAACCTACTTGTCTGAAGCGCAGTCCTTGACTTTGTGCCATCCTGGAGCGGTAACCTTCCCTAGCGGGTCAGTGTCAGTGCTTACAGCGGGAAAGAGGTGCCTGTTGTCGGCTAATGCCCACCACAATCCTACAGCCAGTGGTACTGTGAAGGGTTTAGGTGCATACACAACACATACATACTTTAGTTTGTGTCGGCACAACCCACGTCCCTGTTCTGCTGATACACAGTCGCCTAGACGCTAATGTTTACGGAGCGATGATTGGCTAGGACACGACAGTGAGCCAATCAGAGGCAGAGTAGGGCGGGACATGCATTGGTCCATGCGGTATTTTATTTTGAAAATCAGCTGTTTAAAAAAGGTAAAGTAATCACAGTGAAAAGGGCACCAGCTTGGATGTATCGAATTAGGTCTATTATTATTATTATTTATATGATATCTTGATACTCTGGTCTTCACCGTCTGTAGCAAATAATGTTAAAAGACAGTTCATCAAAGAATCTAACCTCATATACTAAAATATTGTACCACCTGCAATCTATGAGCAGGATATTTTTTTATCCTTGTAATACGAGACTCTCAGGATTCATTAACATAGATGAAGCTTGCACATTTTGCAACACTGAGCGAGAGACTATTGTACATTTGTTTTGTAATTGTCCATGTTTATCGGTTTTTAGTAAGGACAACAGAGGAAACAGGTGATTCAGTAGCGATTGGGGTTATAGATATTATCACAAAATTCAAAAATAGTAATCAATCAGTATGTCATATCGTAAACCTTATTCTTTTGATGGGAAAATTTTATATTCATAAAACTAGATTCTCTAAATCTGTTCCAAATATAAAAATGTTTCTCATCGAGCTAAACTTATATTTTAACTCTTTAAGACTGCTGAAAAATAGAGTATACACACAATGACATATTATGACAAATTATTTACCAAATCCCCTGCCATCTTGTAGTTATTATTTTTTATATACATTTATATGTTTGTATTGTAGTGTAATTATTTTTATGATTTTGTATTTTTTTATTTGTATTGTTTATTGTTTTTTCATGATGTAATTCAATCTTGCATGTGCAATAAAAAAAAGAAAAAAAAAGAAAACAGTGACCATGTGCACTGGCTGGTTGTAGTATCAACTAGATATGCAAGAGTAATCTTACAGTTTAGGTCACTGATGATAACACAGGGCAGTTTCTCTTTTGATGCACAAGCACTTTAAAAAGGTAAATGAATAGCACCATGGTCTAGGTCCCACCCACAACATTAAGTCCAAATAAAGCTCCCCAGAATGAATAAAAGAAAATGGGATAAACAATGGATAAGAAACAGGCTGAAGCCGAGTTAGTTTAACCCTGTGATGTCACTTTATCAGCTGTGAACTCCAGCTTTGAGAACGCTCTAGGTCACAGTAATCAGCTGGAAATTACTTTGAAACACTCAACGTTTTACTACCTGTCATTTTTCAACATGCTACTTCAGTCAGTTATGAAAATTTTATTGTGGGTACTTATCAGAAGTAACTGTAACATAAGCTTCAATCAGGCATCTGTAAATACATGTATTATTATCTCAGTGCAGCTGTGACAGTGGAGTTCAGGATCACTGACGTCTCTGTCAGCCCTGCACTGTTTTTCCTCTTTGCTCTCTGATACTGATATGTTTTCAGTAGCTGCTGGTCACCATGCATCATGTGCACATCAGCTTAGTATTGTGCCATGGGGTTCTGTCTCATTTGCTTTATGTGCACTACCCGCTGGGCACATAAGCAGATTTAAAGTACCTTTCTTCTTGTCCAATTACACATCTCCCTTGATAATCACAGTATGACAAAACTGTCTATATCACACAACTGTGTAATGCAATTAAAAATTTGATGGCGGATGATTTTCTACGCCTTTATAATGATCAAATTTGGTTTCTCATCTGTGCTCCTGTCCTGGTCCATATGGTTTACGAAAGCCTTGGCTCTTTCTGCTTCTAGATAACATGATACTCTGTGTAAAAAATACTTTTAAATTTAACTTTATCAGTTTTCAACAGTTTGGTTTTACAGGTTTTATTGAGCTAAATCCTCTAGTCCCTGACAAATCACGTTGAGTTTTTAAGACTATTATGTAAGTGGTTGCGGCCACAGCTAATGTCCATTAGATTGCTTTGTCACATTACCAATAGTAGATTTCTACAATTCCTTGACATCTCATTTTTAGTAGTTTCCATGCAGAAGAACTCAGTGTCTGAATTTTATAGCTTTCAGGAGGATAACTCAATATTGTAATTCATAATAGTACAGCTGTATAAAGAGTAAAAAAATACATTTAAATTTAATCCAAATACAAAACATGTAATAGTGGTTTTCAGTCAAGTACAAATTATTATCACTCTTCTGCAACACAGCTTTTGAAATATATACCTTTAGATTTACATACAGACATAAAAAGCACCTTATGGCAATCAGCTGTACCGTAGTTCTACTAAAAACACAATGAATATTCAGCTTTGCAATGATGTAGTTGATTTAAATGCAGCCTTTTGCAGGTCATTCAAAGTTCATGTACTCCACAAACCAGATTAGCAGGAACTGAAATATCTGCAACATAAAGAGAAAAAAATGTCTTCAAAACTGGAATAGGTTTCAACCATCTGTTCATAAGCCTGTGCAGGTAGGCATCACACTGAGGAAAACAAAAAGAAAAATCATACAGAGCATAGGTGACCATACAATACATAGTGTTTGATACCTATTTTATCCGGCTTGGGCATATTCAAGTTGTTCATGATGTCCACAAACTCCTCCAGGTTCTTGGTCAGGCGTGGGTTAAACTTGCGTTCCTCACCAACCGTTGATGCAGTTTGACCTGATACGCAGAGACAAAAACAGCCCGTATGTCATCTATAGAAACTGTGGGTTTGTTCACATAGTGCTGGCATATAACAAAACAAGCGATGTGCTGTAAATACTTGTTGACAGATAGTGTATGCACTGTTATACAACAGCATATTCACTGATATCTTTAATGCTAATGTTTGACAGACTGTGAATGCTTCAAGAGGCTTATCAGAATAACTTGATGTATCTGTACTTGTATATGTGTATATGTATATATGTAAATATGTATAAACACTTTCACACCATCAGTATTTATTACTATGAGTAGGAACATGCTGGCTTGCTTATATGCTTGAACACGCTTAAAATCTATCCATGTGCAAAGCTGCTTTTCACATCATTGACTATGAGGTGTGATATAATCAGATGTGTGTGTTTTCAGCCAACCTAAGTAGTCATGTGCTGGGTAGACAAGGCACTGGTCAGGCAGGGTGAAGATTTTCTCATGAACTGACTGGTAGAGCTTCTTAGCACAGCCTGAATTACAAAGAGAACATTTTTGAACAGTTAGGGTTAGAGAAAAAGAAAATGCATGTAGTACTCCCCTCTTGTGTTCATTTAGCAGTACTACAAAAACATTTGAACTTGAGCCTGGGTATGTAATGAACATTCCAGAAAAACAAGGCATTTAATGAGATTAGCAGAACAATGTGAAAGTCTACCCTGCTGGAAATCAGTCCTGCCACAGCCTCTGATCAGCAGAGCGTCCCCAGTGAAAGCCATGCTCTGATCCTGTAACACCAGCGTCACGCAACCATCAGTGTGTCCTGGTGTCTCTCTCACTGTCAGATACTAGAAAAGAGACATAACAATGTGATTTATTTTAACAATTAACTATGACTACTATGTTTGTCGGTGATCTGTGCCTCTGTAACAGAGAACCAAAATCTTACATTACAAAAGTGGAAAACAGCTGCAAAATATGCTAAAAACACTATATTGTAGTTTGAATTTTGACAAGCAAGTGCATCTAAACCTATACATAGCCAGTCTCTCTAAAACAGAAGTTGTATGTATTGATTTTATGTTAATATGTTAACACATGTACTTCTTACATGTTTTCCAAAGGTGATCTTGTCTCCCTCTGACAGGAGGATATCTGCAGAGGCACCACTGAACTTGGAGATGGCACTCTTGAGGCCCACCAGTCTTTTCTTCATCAGCCCAGTGCTGGTGATGTGGTCTGCATGGCAGTGGGTGTTCACTGTGAGAAAAAGAGGAAACAGTGGTTAACTGTAGGATTGGGCAATTACTTAAACAGCATGAGGTAATTCTGAAAATGATTGCAGCAACAAATTAAAAACACTATACTGTATTTTGAATTTGAGAAAAGTAAGTGGTGCTAAGTGGTGCTAACAAAAAAAAAAAAAAGCTGGAAGAACATTTTGGAACTAATTACCTTAAGTGGCAACAGGTCGGTAACTAGATTGGCTATAAAAGAGAAACTGAGAGAGTCAGAGGCTCTCAGAATTAAAGATGGGCAGAGATTCACCAATGTGTGAAAAGCTGCATCTACAAATTGTCAAATAATTTCAGAATGTTCCTCAACATAAAAAAATACTTTAAAATATCATTATCTACAGTACATGATAAAATCAAAAGAATCCAAGAATCTGGATTAATCTTAGTGTTCAAGGCCTAAATACAATATTGAATGCTCATGATCTTTGAGCCCTCAGATGTAACTGCAATAAAAACAGGTATGATTCTGCGATGGACGTCACTGCATGGGCTCAGGAATACTTCCAAAAGTCACTGTCTGTGAACACAGTTCACCATCCAAAAATGCTATGAACAAGCCATTTATAAACACGAACACTGCCAAAGCTAATTTAAAATGGTCTGTGGTAAAGTGGAAAACTGTTCATTGGTCAGACAAATTTAAATCTGTCCTCCAGACTAAAGAGCATAGGGACATTCTTCCTTGTTGTCACTGTTCAGTTCAAAAGATAAGATAAGATAACCTTTATTAGTCCCACAATGGGGAAATTACATTGTTACGACAGCTTAAGTACAGTTGAATATCAGAAGAACAATCTAACCAAAGAGCATTAGCTAAAGACTAAAAGCCTGCATGTGTGATGGTACTGGGTACACATCTGCAAAGGCACCATCAGTGCTGAGAGATATATCCAGGTTTTAGAGCAGCATATGTTCCCATCCAGACAACGTCATTTTACAGGAAAGCCTTGCATATTTAAGCAGGACGATGCTAAACTGCGCACTGTATGCATGAAAACAGCATGGCTTCCTAGTAAAGCAGTCCGCTTTAGAATTCCGTTAGAATCCCATATCTGGCGAGAATGGGACATGGAACATTTCTCTACCTAAAAACTCCAGCATCTGGTTTTCTTAGTACCCAAACATTTACAGACTGTTGCTAAAAGAAGAGGAGATGCTACACCACATGGTGTCGCTGCCATCCTTTTTGAAATAACCTTACTATTTTCTAAAAATTTAGTATTTTCTCACTTTAAGCATATGTGTTTATGAGAATTCATTATTCCTTGTTTTTATGAAGATTTTACAGAGCGTCCCAACTTTTTTGGAACTGGGGTTGTATATGCATGCATTTAGTAGGATAATATGCAATGTGCTTGTAAATTCTACAGTGAAGAACTTTTCCGAATTAGGGAATGAAATAACACACAGTCAATCTACAAGAACATACCTACCTGCCAATTTAAGATTGAGTCCCAGTTCATGTATGAGCTTCAGGTCCCTCTCAATTGTCTCCAGTACAGGATCAATGATGACGGCCTCCTTGGTCTCTGTGTCTGCCAGCACATAGGTGTAGGTGGTGCTCTCCAACTCGTACAGCTAAACACCAAAACAGGTAAGGACACGGCAGTGACTCAACAAAAAATAAGATGGAAACAGATGGAAATGAAACACCTCCTCCTTGTCTTTGTGTGTTAGTGTATGTGGGCGAGATGGTGACAGAGATAAAGAAAGTAAGAAGGACACGGGACAAATTATGGAGTTGACTTGAAAAATGTAGATTTTTTTAATCTCAGCTTTTAAGGTTTGTAATTTCATCCAATTCTATTTGACTTTATACACAAGCAGAACAAATAAAGTATCGTATTATCCATCTGTCTGCTTTCTGCACTAGTTCATGCTTTTATTCTTATTCTATACAATGAAGGAACCATATGGTCAAAATCTGAAGGAAAAAAACAAATGGATGTTGTTTAACCATCTGCAGCTCAAGAATGAATCATAACTTTCAGTGTAAAGCTGTTTTAGAGACATCACACCTTTATGTGCAGTGTCATCATGATACAGCCACAACACTGCAGTAAACTGTGTTTAAAAGTTCATGTTACCAAAAAAAAAGAGCATATCAAACAACGTAATCGATCAGTTTGATTGAAGAACCACCACAGTCTGACTTTATGAGGATAAATCCTGTAGGTTAGTCAGAATGATAACCAGGCTAACGGCTAACTCAGCCTAGCTCACTTCCTCCTGTTGGCAGCATAAGTGTTTAAAAACGTTGCTTTTTCGTGTTGACATGAAGAAAAGAAGCTTCACAGCAGCATAAATGAAAGCGAACCTACTTGTCTGAAGAGCAGTCCTTTGGTGGACGCCATGCTGGCGCAGTATCTTCTGCCGGTAACGTTAGCTTGTACCGGCTCCAAGGCGGCACTTACGCCGGGACAGAAGCGCCTGCTGCCGGCCGCTGCGCATCTCAAGCCCTCGGTGCTTGTTCTAAGCGTGAGAGCCAGAGCCCGCTGAGCTGGCTTCAATCTGTTTATTACCGAGCACATTGTCGTTTGTTTGTATTACTACCAGATGATTATTGGTGGAGAAATGTCTTCACAGCCCGGAGACACGCAGACATCAGCGGAGAGGCTTCTGCTAGGAGCTGATCTGGAGCAGCGTAAAGTGACGAGCACTTCAAACTAAACTCAACTTAGAGACGATAGTAGTAGCTCCACATCTATATTTCACACAGGTCAGAGCAGAGCACAACACACGGACCTGATGGTAGTGTTAGTGCATGAGCGTCACCAATGCGCTCTCCAAACGCACACACTGTAAAAACTGGATCAGCCTACGTGACTCCAGAGAGAGACTCCACCCAAACAAACAGGCTGCACAGCAGAAGTGACAGAGATGGTGACTAAGCACATTTACCCAAGTACTGTGCATAAGTACACTTTTGAGGTACTTTGTTGGAGTATTTACACTTTGTACGGTTACCCCTCTACACATATGAGCAAAAATATTGTAGTTTTACTCCACTGCATTATTTCACAGCTTTAGTGAACAGTTACTTTTTTAAGGTAAAGTCTTATAAAAACAATAAACCTCCTGTCACTACACAACAAGGTTAAAACCAGCCCCATCTTTACCGACTGCTGTTGTTGTTCTGCAAGTCTGCCATGATTTTCACCTCTGAGAATTTGGAGTAGATGTCTATATTTATTTTATCAGAAGAGTCATATTCAGCATTGCTTAAAATATACAGTTTTCTTTTTGGACAAATTTGTACTTCAAGTTAAATTTAGTGTTAGTAGTTAAAACGTGAGTAGAGAAGTTAAACAGTGCTTCTAGTTGTAGTGGAGCATTGTTCTAGGCAAATAGTTGCCCTTTAACTATTGACTTATACTATAAACACTTCTGACTCAGTGAAGTCAATAAAGTGGCGAATTTACACACATTACTGCTTTTACATTTCTTAATGTTGGATTTAGTGGTATTCCAAGGGATGTTCAGTGACTGGACTTGTATCCATCCTCTAACTTATGCTACATTAATTTTCCTTTCTCTTCATCATGTAGTTTCTGGTCAGAATACTGGTTCACCAGTGACTGGACTTCCAGACACGAGTGTTAATTCACTGTGATTCTTTTTCTTTTAACTTTGTAGAGATGTTCATGTATTTTCACTTGGACAGAAAAGTCTTTTTTTTCCCTTTATGTGTGTGTTTTAAAAAAAGTCAAATTATTTAAAATGAATAATGCTAATAATAATACTTTTTATAGGGACATGTAATGCATGTCATTATACAGCATACACAGTGGCAACAAAACATAAGTAAACTATTTTCTTTATAACTTAGTCATGAATCTGATCTGATCTTAACTTAAGTCACAAATATAAACAGTCATGATCTTTCAGGTCTTTATTGAACACACCTGTTAAAAATACACAGTGTGAAAAAGTAAGTGAATCTTTTAATAACTGTTTAAACCATCGTTCGCAGCAGTCAAGGAGGCACTTCCTGTAGCTGTGGAGTTGTGTGATGCAGCAGGACAATGACCCTAAATCTACTACAGAATGGCTTTGGAGACACAAAATCCAATGGTAAGAGCTCAGACCTCAACCCCCAGAGATGCTGTGAAATTCCCCAAGAAGGCTGTTCGCACCAGACACTCTAAGAATATGGCTGAAGCAGTTCTGTAAAACTCCTCCTGGACATCATGCAGGTCATACCTGCAGCTTGAGGTTATTGCTTCCAAAGTGGTTCCACCAGTTATTAAAAACTTGTGTTGCTTACTTTTTCTACCAGCACTTGTGTTCAGTAAAGACATGAATTATTGTGACTGTTTGTGTTTTATCATTTAAGAAATTTTACGATCAGATCACATTTCATAACTAATTTATGCACCTTTTGCAATTTATCTAGTTAATTAAAATTTTCTTGCCACTGAGTAAATAAATTAAGACAAATCAGTGATTTTAAAAGGCGACTCAATATTAAAAGGTTTAGATCTTAAATTGTTATATTTTGACAGAGACAGAGGAACTGTTGATATTGTACTTTTGTGGTGCAGTTTTGTAACAGATTGTACAACAAATCCCACCAATTTATTACTTATTTTATGTTATTACCACATTAACATCAGGCTACAATACATATAAACATAGTATGATATCATCATTGTGATTTTTGATCAATGAACAAGAGAAACAAGTAGAAATAGGTGTGTCTTTACGGGTGCCAGGTGCCAGGCTGTGAAGAATCAACCACAACTGTTGTGGTCTCCAAGTAATTTGGTTTGTTCTGTGGCAAAACAAAAGGGACATTGCCATTATTAATGTTAAGCATTGTATATTTCCATTAAGGAAGTGAATTAAATGTATTTGATTGTTAAAATGATTCTGTCAACACATCCAGCAAAGTATGAAAAGTTACATTTGACATTACGTTTAAATATCACATCGCTTTCAATACGTCCATTCACTGAGTCAGTGAATATACTGTACTGTATTATTCAAGGATGTCAGTAAGACTTTGTCCTTACCATAGAAAACTGAGAGAGATTTAACTGAAGGATGATGATTTTTGTATCCACACTGTTTGTTATTATTTATTGCAGCATAACGCAGTTCAAAATAAAATGCATCAGCATTGCAGTTTGTATAGCCTTGGTTGAATATCAAACACGGTGAGGGACATACATAAACAATATAGAACCAAATAAGAAAACTGCTTGTAAATAATTGGTTTTCCCCAGTTAATGTTAAATTTACATTACATTACAAATTTGGCAGATGCTTTTAACCAAAGTGACTTGGTTAACAGTGAGGTACGAACAAAAATCTAAATCAAAGAAAAAAATGTTAAATTAAATTTTTGACAGCATTAAATGAAATAGATTAACTAATAAATGGTTTTTACAGTTTCTACAGTGAGAGAATAGACAGTTTTATCAGCTTCATACAGTCGTACACTGAATATGTTTGGGTTTTAGTGTGTTGATCAAGTAAAGTAAGACATTTGAAGGCAACTTAGTTTCTAAAAAAATATGAATTTTTTGTTATTGTCTAACATTTTATAGACCAAACAACTAATCGATTAAATACGAAAATTGTTGGCAGGTTAATCAATAATTAAAATAATTGTTAGTCGCAGCCACAAAATAAAGCTTTACTGACTGTGACCATGACATGGAGAAGAAAATACACACACGTCTTTTTATACCTCGGTATATGTTTCAACCCACTGGATCAGTTGGGTAACTCTGCTATAGACTCCTGGTTTATTGGGCCGTCCACAGCCGTCTCCCCAGCTCACCACTCCTGCTAGCCTCCACTCCCCAGTGGCTGTATCACAAACCAGGGGTCCACCACTGTCTCCCTTAATACATAATCAAATTATTTTACAAATAGTTAGGGCATCAGTGTCTATTTTATAGTGACTGAATTGAAATCGATCTATTTAAGTTAACAAGATTCTTTATAAAACTGTGTAAGGCAGGTTTATAAACATACTTTATGAGTTTTATTTTAGGTGTATACCTGGCAGGAGTCCACCCCTCCTTCCATTCTGCCAGCACAAATCATCCGAGGAGTTAAGTACATGCCATAGACACTTGGCTCGGAGCAGACAGATTGATCTATTATTTTCACCTGAGCCTGTCTTAGCTCATATGACACATACCCTGAAAAAAACAGAGAAAGATACTAATAAAGGAAGACCAGGCAGTAACTGTGATAAGTGTATAAATCAAATGGAGCTAAATAAAATTAAAAACTTCAGTCAACATGCTTGATACCCATGAACACTGAGCTACTGCTTCAGGCATCGTAGGAGGCCTTCAGGAGGCACCCAATGGAGCAAATTACAAGGATGGAGTCTAGCTTTCTGTGTCATCATCTGAATGTTTAAATTATGCTTCTTCTAAAATATTT
Organism: Helostoma temminkii; assembly: GCA_900302695.1. NCBI lineage: Eukaryota > Metazoa > Chordata > Actinopteri > Anabantiformes > Helostomatidae > Helostoma > Helostoma temminkii. The sequence continues at coordinate 41,072 of OMLM01010007.1, read as the reverse complement.
TTCATCAAAACTTCTCACATGCTAAAAATAAGCTGAATATATATTTTTAGATATTTCCGTGTGTTTTTGTTGGTGGTTAAATCTCAGAGGTTAAGGTCACAGTTAGCTTGTGTCTTATTCATGGTCTCATCAAGACAATATCTCAGAAGAGTCTGGAGGGAATTTCATGACATCTGGCACAAACATCCAAATTAGCTCATAAATGAACTGATTGAATATGAACCTGGACATATATAGGTATAAGGATATAGGACAGCTATAAATTGCAACTGCAAGGTGGTCATTTCATTCTAATTTCATTATGTGTACCCAATATTTTGGCAGGTACAGATGAGACAGTCACAGAGGTTTCAGTTCATGTCAGTGTGACGGACCTCCTTCTCGAATAGATCCCCAGCCTGTGATCCAGCAGGTCGCTCCAGGAAGGAAAGACTCGTTCGGACTGGGTAAACAGACAGGTCGCACCCCACCTACAAATAACACACAGCAACATCATGAGCAAAGCATTAGAGACATAAAAAGGACAATGAGATCTCATGTTCTCAGTTTTATTATCTTATATGTATAAATATAGCTGGCTTGAGTTTAAAATTTGAAATAACAAATGACTTCAATTGCATTTTTACAAAATTCTCACATATTCCTTGGCACCAAAAACAACAGTCAGTCAAGTCGTGATGATTTTATATTTAGAAAAAATTTTACAACCTATTACTGTATGTAATTTAAAGCATTTCTAGTGTTTTTGGCAAGCTGTGCCAACAGGTGGAGCCACCTCCTTCTTACCACTCATCTGCATATCAGTGATGGTGCGCAGCAGGCCCACATCATAGTCGATGCTGTTTGTAGTGAATCTGGGGTGATAAAGGACCCGGAGTGCTCTGTAATGTTTCCCCAGAGAGTTGTCTGCTATGCTGACTGTGCCTGCCACCACCGTCCAGTCTGCTGCTTCGAGTCTGTTCAAGCTCTGATCGGATCTGCAGAAAAAGTTTCTCTGATAATGTCTGGTCTTGGTGTATACACTTTGCATTCTTATCGTAAATTATTTGAGAGAACACCACTCAAAAAACTGTAGGTATGTTAACTGGAAGTTGAGTCATGGCAACTGGACTTCTTTCTTGGTATGAGAAAGGCTTACACATGCAAATAAATAACTGAAAGCCTTAGACTAACCTGTCCCCAGTAAATCATGATGCCCTTTCATCTGTTCCCAGAAAAATCAAGACTACTTCATACATCCACTGGGAAGGCCGCAGTTAATAATCTACTTTCATTGGGGATAGGAGGGGTCGTCTGAGGTGAGACTATTACATCCCCTCACAAGAACATAAGTCAGGACAAGTGTGCCGGGAAATCAGAGGCCCTGCAGACAGCTCTACATCTGTGACATTCAAGATATTCTATCAGTCTGCACTTTACCCTCTCTTGCTTTTAACCTGATCAGATTGAAATATAGAATCAATTCAATTTCATACTAAGAACAATGAAATAATCCCGTGTGGCACCAACAGGGGCATTTAACTTTGAGCTCCCTCGGTGTGCTACATGTTTTCTCCTCTAACTGGTAACTGACCCCTCATCCTTACTTTCATGCCCCAGCATGTCCACAACTTACTCAACAAAGCAGTGAGCTGCAGTGATGATCCAGTATGGTGAGATGATGGCACCTCCGCAGATGTGCTTCCCTTTCCACTGCATGCTGACCTGCCACCCCCACTTGCCCTTCTCTGCCAGTGAACCACCAACAATACGCCGACCATCACTGGCCAGAGCTAGGCAGTCTGGAAGTTAAGAAGGTAGGTATGACGAAAATAAAGTAAAAGTACAGAAATGCAATAAAAAAGCAGCTGTATAAGTCTACACATATTAAATTTGGTATTTTGGTTATATTCCTGTAAAACCCCTTCTACATGAAGCTATTATACCTATGGCCATCAATGCCAGGATAGTGATAGATAAATAATCATCATAGGCAACCCACATGTGAATAATTCTTTACCTGTAGTGCTGTTCACTGTCTGGTTTACTGGATTCTTAATTAGTGAAGATGTCTGAGTCTGGACACTGCAGTTCACGCCACAGGAAACGTCACCTGGCTTAGGTTGGACTACCAGGAACTCGACTAGTATGACAAGATAAGGAAAACAGAATTCTTTGAATTTAATTTTGTGAAAAATGATTGAAATTAATTACAATTCATGAGAACACATCAAGAACACATGATGGTATTTTCAATGTACAACTAATTAAGTTTTTCATATCTCATTTTATTTTGTCCTTATTACAATAGTATTTTATAGAATTTTGTAAGGTTTAATAGATGAGGTGCCTACAGATGACTCTGGTGATTTGGTGCTATATAAATAAAATTTAATTGAATTCCATATTAATTCACTAATCATAGAAACATCCAATTGCATAGTGCAGCCTCTCAGTCGAATAAACCTAGACACATGCATCAGGCGTTATTTAAAGCCCAACTAGTCACAAAAACATGAATGTGATTAAGATTATTATACTAAACTAGTAAAGAAAAAGTGACCTTGGTGTAATGCAAATGACTGAAGTAAATAACTATTAATATAAACACCTGGTAACCATTGAATATTTATATTGAAATCAAGTGTACAAATTGTGCATTCTAGACAGAATAGAACCTATGACACATTGTTAATTAGGTTAAAATATCTGAGACTGCTAACAGAGGTAGATGGTACTTTACCCAAGAGGACAGTGATGATGACCAGTATGGCGATAATAGGGAAGCTCACAATCAGAAACATGTCACAAGTTGAACAGGCTTGAGATCCCACATTCACTACAAATACAGAAAAAAAATCATTATTTAAACAGTACACATGAGAGCCCACATTCTGTAGCTGCTCTTGGTCGCTAGCAAACCGTGACGGAAATGTGTGGCAGATATTTACAGACATCACATTATAGCTATGATAATTTATCATTTGGAATACTTTGTGCTGATATCCTTTATATTTATTCATGTAAACAATTATATACAACAATATGAAAAATATATAGCAAATGCACAACACACAGCACATAAGACAGAAAAGGGGCTGTAAATTATTTCTTAAAACAAGATCTGGTCACTGAAGCATTCAGAAGTAAGTTGTCTTTGGGCCAACACTGTTAAAAGCTTGATTGTCAAATAAGTACGTTCAGGGGACTTGTGTATGAGTTTGACATACAGTACATAATTTGAGGTAAAGTGTAAACTGCATGCAATGCTTAAAATATTGTGAAATTTGTTTTATGCTTAACTGACAGCGACCTGAGGCAGTCGAGAGCCGGTGTAGTGAGGAATTTCTCAGTAGTTTTTGAGCAGTAGCAGGTAGAATGACAGTGATGCTGCTGTGACTGTTAAGGTGACGAATGTTGAACTACAAATACATACCAACTATATACTAACTTAAAAAGTGACACAAACTATTTCTTATATGAAAAAAGAGGATAAGCTACAATCCACTATGAGAGACACCGAATCATAAGCTTCTAATTCTCTATCATTCTTTCCAAAGAGAAACAGATCAGATTAGGACAGGATTCCCTATCTTGAGGATTAAAAGACATAAAGCGCTTTGGTTTACTAAATGGTATGAGCCAGTAAATCATTTTCTTCTATTTGTTAGATGTGATGCAATCTAGTTTAGAACGGTGTGAGAAATCGCACTCACCACTGCCTTGGCCTTTAAAAATATATCATGTCCAGTAGTATCAGAGGCCACTTTGAGGTCAAATAGCAATAAAATAGATTGCACACAGTAATATTCCACATTAAGGTGTTATTACTGGGGGTTTTAAAGCTGTCTCAGCACTCTCTGTTTTGGAAGAAGCTGAAAAATGTTATTATCTATCTCATCTATGAGCCGAGGTTAAACAAAAAAAAACAGTCTGCCCCCGACTTTGTATTGGAAGGAAGATGGAGTTGGGTGTCTCGCTTATTTTGTAGAGGCAATGGATCAAGGCTGTGATTGTATAATAGTCTGAAATAGCTTGCATGAAGTAGAGAACTGTACACAGTGGAAGTAATTCTGTTTGAGAATTATTATTAAGAAAAAAGGTCTGTGTGTGAGGAGAAGCTTGAATATAAGCCAGTGCTTCAATAGTGTATTCAGAGACGATGGAACAAAACTGTCTCTAACACCTTTGAAGAACTGGCAAGGCAGATAATGATGTTATCATGTAGAAATCCTGAGCCACATCTTAGCTGTTTATTAAAAAGAATAAATGGCCTGGATGTCATGATTTGAAATGACAAGAAAAAGCCAAGGGAACATGATGTACAGGGCTGGAAGTGTATTTCTCTTTACACCCACAAAGTAGACAAATCTTTTATGGTTAGAGAAAATATTAAATATTCATTTTTGGCATTTTAGTTTAGTTTAGTTTGGCATTCTACTTTTTGAGAGCAAGCATGGTAACATGGAGAGAGAGAAAAAGGAGCATGGTGTGCAACAAAGGTCTCCAGCATAGCTGTGGACTCTGTAGCATAATGTAGTTAAGATATGTGTTAATATGTCAAATATCATGTCAAATTTAGTATTTTGGAATTAATTTTGCAATTAAAGATGTATTGCAACCAATATTGTGAACTGAGAACAGACTTTTTTTTATAAGGCACAGATTCTATTGTTTGAATCACGGACTTAATTTTCCAGTTACTTAATTCACTTATTTAATTCTATATTCATCCAAATGAAGCTCAGTTGGTGAATCATCAGCCTTTTTGCTGTAGGTTGTGATATACTGAAATTAACATAAGATTTGACTTTATCTTCACTAAAGGATAAATACCTGTATGAAAACAAAACTAGCATGATTATCAATGATAAGAATTTTGTATTTTAAAGTTAGACTATAAATATACATATATACACATATGTGGACACCCTTTTCAGATACATTGTGCACTATTCAACACTGTCTATCAGCTTTGCATTAACATTAAAAACACTATAACTATGATAACCAATATAATCTGTGTAAAACCAGCACATATTATTGTTACCTAATTAATGTTAATTAATGATCCTGAGATGAGGGCTGCTGACAGGGATAATGTTAACCTGGTGGATCCAGCTTCATACTGAACAGACAGACATAGGACATCTACAGCTGTCAGTGATAAACCAAATAAGCATATAATGGTCACATTGTAGACTGCAGTGTGCTTGGAAAGCATTGGCTTGAAAACTGTTTCTGCTTTGAGCATGATAATTACTCTGCACAAAAGCAGATGCATAAAGTGTTTTTTTTTAGTTTGGAATCGAAGAATTTGACTGGCTTCCACAGAGACCTGACCTCAACCTGATCCAACAACTGTGGGATGAAACAGACTGTGGCTAATGGACACAAATCCCTGTAGCCAGGCTCCAAAATCATATGGGAAGCTTTCCGAGAACAGCATCTTATTAAGGGCTGTGGTTATGAAATTTCAAGTTCAGCAATCACATAAGGGTGCAATGTTTAGGTATTCACAAATTGTTGGCCATATAGTGTTTTTCTTGAATGTTACTGGTGTTTTAATCACATATGACCATACTATGTATTGCTTTTTGCCAGGATTGGTTTGAAAAAGAACAAGTGCTGGACCTGACTGTTTGGAGCCTCATCAAAACCTCAAAATCATCCTTTCTGAACAACAGCATTAATTATTACCATACCTGGCTCTTCATCAGGCAGACCTTTGGGTAAAATGAGGTCTACTGATCCTTCCCCCAGTGGTCCCTCATCTGATGTTTTCCTCTGCTGAACTTCATGAGGATTATTACTATAAGGAAGTGGTGAAGTCAGGGTTTTTTGATCATGAGCCTCCGAGGAAACAGAGGAAGAAGTTGGTGGAAGTTGAGGCTCTGATGTTGCTTTAGAAAGGGATGGAAGCTCTGGGTATAGGTTTCTATAAGTTGAGGGTGTGCACTGGGGCATAAGTGTAAGGGCTGTAGATGGGACCAGAGATGATACACTCAGGACTTCATAACTGTTTGAAGTTTGAAAAGATGTTGCTGGCCAGTGCTCAAAAGACTGAAAAAGTGATGCAGCAACTGGCTGTGCATCATGAGTCCTGCTGCTGTCTGCCTGGGTCTGCAAATCCATACTCGTACAGTAGTAGAGCGTCTGTACACTTAGGTTTGATGTTCCTCAAGTATAGTTTGCTGATTGTTACTAGCTGTATACATGTGCCTAGGACAGATCAGCTGGGTGCCTAAGCAGAGAGATGGGACACGGAAATAGAAGGAAATCCTGAATCATTCACCCCGTCCTGCAAAAGAAACCAAAGCAACACTGAAAAATGAGCTTGGTGTAATAAATAGTGAGTAATTTTGAGGCATCGGATATTTGTTATTTAACATTACTCAAAAACAATATTATACTGTGATCATAGCATTTATGCTAATGTCACTACTAATTAAAAAAATGTTCACTATACACACATAGTTCAATATACTACGCCATCTTTAACTGGCTTACATCTCAACATCAATGCACTTTACCTATTTAAATCACCTCTCACCTGAATCTCTGCATGTGTCTGTTTCCTTTGCATTTGTGACATTATTGATCAAGAGTGAAGACTCTAAAAGACTCTGATGACACCTGCTTGACCTGCTGCATCTTAAATCCACAGATATCTGCCTTGTTACTGTGAATCCGTCATCCTCAGCTTGTTTTAGCAGTTTGTCACCTCTTCCCATGCTCTTTTGTCGCTCTCCTCCTCTCTTCATTTACCGCTTAATCCTTCCACTGTGTCACACCCTTCAGCACCTTCCTCCGTCTCCTTACAGTCTAAACTTCGTCCATCTCAAACTTCATCTTCCTGTTCCTGTCAGAACGGTCTCCAGCAGTCAGTAACAGATATGTGCACTATTGTCATCGGGCTTCTATGAAATATGCATGAGGATAATTGTGAGCTTGGGTCAGAGTTTAACAACAGGGGGTAATGTATACCACACCACTGAGTCGCACTCACAAATACTGAGAAACACAATGGCAACACAGAAAGGCATGCATACACATAATCTAATTAGTTAACCCTTTATAGGGCATTCATTGAAATACCTGAAATTTCAAAATTAACTTGTGTGACTTTCATAAAAATGTGCAAAACTTATACTAATACTTATACATACTCATTTTTTACAAATACATTTTGTAAGGTACTGACACGGGTACTTGTACTGGTACTGTTACAAATATCACATGCATATTTAAGTCTAGTCCAGTCCAATTCAAACCAGTCACTTGGGTGAAACTGAACCCTGAAATTACTAATTAACAGCACTCACAGCTATTTACAACAGTTTTGATCTTTCCTCAATTAAGGGTTAAATTTCACATGATGAAAGATATATATATCCAATAATCAAACATGTATTATGAGTCTGAAAAGGCACAATTGTGTGTGAAGCCTTTCTCTGCGTGTGTGTGTCATTCTCATGCTTTCTCAAGGGTATTTTGTTTTCCTATCACATTACTACTTCTGACAGTGTAAGGTGCTGGCAGCAAAGAGGAACTCAAGTTGTGGTGTTATTTAACATCTTCTAGATCAACCAGGGGATGGGATGACAAGAGGCTGTGTCTGTTATTCTGTAAAAAATATTTTAGAAAAGCACAAGATAGGAAACAGTGAAATTTTAGAAAGTAACCTCATAGTGGCACTAAAGGAAAAGTCACAGTATGACCAAATAACATTTATTTTACAGCCTACTTTTTAGATTTATAAAAAAAATAGAATGAACTAGTAAATGCTGATGTGTTGAGGGATTATCCAACTGTAAATTCAAGTAGTTGGAACCAGTTCCACCTTTACCAGCTGCTGTTTTTGTTCTGTAGCTCATTAGTGTGTAGCAAGCACAGATCTTTGACCATAATTTTTTTGATTTGAGAAATAGTTACATTGTAACTATTATAAACCTAGACTAGAATTGCACATTTAGGACAACGGCAACAAACAAACATTTTAGTACAGTTCACTTTTACTACTTTTAAGTACATTTACTACTTAAGTACATTTAGTACTATCATAGATCATTTTACTGTAGTAAAATTCTGATACAACTATACCCTTTCCTCTGCTGTAAATTTTAAAATGTTTGAGTACCGCCTGTATGTTTTTATAGTGTTATAAGTTTTATTCTCCTGCTCATGACACTAACTGATTAAATGAATAAGGTTGGTGTGAGAGTTCTTGTTTACTCGCTCAGGCTGACTGATAAATTGGATCAACCTGAACTAGTCAGACACGCAGCACGGCCAGACTCTCCTCCCTGTGGTATCAGAGAGGGGAGGAGGGATGAACCTTCAGTTCAGTTTTTCCACAGCAGCCCTGCAGGTGCAACTGCTTTTGCAGCTTAATAGCATTTGCTTTATCTTTTGGAGAGAGGCACATCATTGGGGTTTACTGAGAGGACAGCAGACTTACTGTCAGGAAGCTGCCAGTCACAAACACTAAACCAAAGTTTATATCCTTTCCTTTAACAGTCAAATGTTATTAAAAGGTGAAGCTAAGTCAAGGAAATAAGAAATAGTATCACTATTTCCTATTTCCTCCTATTGCAGGAGTCAAAGCAACTTCTTTCATCAGCCAGCTAAAATACTGTGCCTCTGTATTCAAAGGCCTGTAATAAGGTTTCCCTATTTATCTTAAATAAATTACTTTTACAATTGTCTGCATTTTGCCTTATTAAAATTCTGTTAATGGGATTTTATGCTAGTATACTAAAAATGTAATGGGATTTAAAGCAATAATCTGAGAAGATCACTACCACTGTAATAACTATTCATTGCATACGAAAGTGGAGCCATTATAATTGTTATATCTCCTTTGTTTAATCTGTACATATGATTTTATTAAGTGAGATTTAGATGTGCCGTGGAACATAATTTTTACTTTTGGACAGAATCAGGTCCTGATGATAAGCTAAGCTGATTGGCTGCTCACTGTGGCTTTATTTTTTTTATTAAAAGGACAATAGTGCAAAATTTCTAGAACAACAGTCTTTTCTTTTAAAGGAACAAGTTTTGCAACAAATTGTGTTTTGACTAAATGAAAGGCTATTAATGACACTGAATGGTATTACAGTATGGAAAATCAACAATAAGAAAATAAAGATATTTCAGGGACACAGATACCCAGGAATCTTTTCCAATATTCATTTATCTTCTGAACCGCTTAGTCCCCCCGCAGAGGTCACGGGTGTGCTATCCCAGCCGGCTTACGGGCGAGAGGCAGGGTACACCCTGGACAGGTCGCCAGTCCATCGCAGGGCCACATATAGACAAACAACCATTCACACTCTCACTCACACCTACAGGCAATTTAGAGTCTCCAGTTAACCTGACTGCATGTCTTTGGACTGTGGGAGGAAGCTGAAGGGCCCAGAGAAAACCCACGCAAACACGGGGAGAACATGCAAACTCCACTCAGAAGGACCCTGGCTGACCCCGGGAATCAAACCCAGGACCTTCTGCACCACCATGCCACCCATTCCAATATTCAACACAACTAAAACATTCAGGAAGCAATAGGTAAAAAGTTTTTAAATAAAAGAAAAGTCAACTGGAATCCTCAGTGTGCACATGAAGTCCTGTCTCAATACCAGCAGCTCAAATGTACTGTACAGTAACTCCATAACAAGGGCTTGTAATATTTTTTACTCTCTGTGCTACTGAGGAGGGTGAATAAAATACACTTAAAGTAGTAAATGGCTTATAGTTATACTTCGATTCATGTTTTGAACATACTATTAATTTATTCTATTCTTCTTATTTTATTTTTATATTTTCACTACAATAAGCATCTTGGGCAAAGTGAAATCTCATTTGGGATTCAAAGACGTGTTTTCATTGCATTTCAGTATGATACATTTCAAAGGAAAATGTTTTATTACTACTGTCAATGATCTGTACAATAGTTTTGATCCCTGTTCTGAACCAGTAACGTATTTACAATCACAGACTTTACATGTACGGACGTGTGTTCAGAGACATCTACAGATTGAAATGGATGGAATCTGTCTTCACTGTCTGCTGATTTTTGTATGTGCAGCCAATGATCAATCATCTTTGATGTAACTTCAGTGGGTTATCAGAAAGTGTGAAATATCATCATGCCTTGTGTAAGAAAGTAAAAAAGAGAGTCTGTGCTGGACTGTTGTGCGAAAGTCTTTTTTCTTTCACTTCCAGTTCTTTGAGGAAAAACAAGCACATGCAAGCAAATACAAAGATTCTGTTTGTCAGGATCATGAGAAGATACAATGAGAGCCTGACATAAATCAAGTGTTGCAACAGTCACATCTTAGGAAGTGTCACATACTGTATATGAAATATTGCAGTTTGGGATGCAGTGAACAGATCCTCCTCATATATTCTCTTTACAGAGTATATGTACACAACACAGTGCATGTCTTCTTTTCCATCTCCAACTTGTTTGTGTTTTTTGCAGCTGTTATTTTTGTGTCTTTCTGCACATCACTAGATGTTCCTTTATTTTCCTGACAGCAAATATCACTTTAATCAGTTGTCCGTTTTATTTTCTGACTCCCACCTTCCTGTTTATCAAAACTGTCTCGACTTCTTTATCTTTACTTTCTCCTCCACTCATTCTCACCTCAGATCTCAAACCAACATCACACTTTTTTTTATTTCTTGACGGTTGACACGTGTCATCTCTCCAGCTCTCAGCAGTGCAGGATCTTGATGAAGGCTTTGCGGAACTCAATGTTGAAAGTCGTGTAGATGACGGGGTTGACTGCGCTGTTGAGGTAACCCAGCCAGGTGACAGCGCTGTACAGTGAGGGTGAGATACAGCAGCTCCTGCAGTGGGCCTTTAGAACATGGGTCAGGAAGAAAGGCAGCCAGCAGATGATGAACACACCTTGGGAACAGAGAGAGGACGTAGATCAGATCATATGTTGATGTGGGTGTGTTTAGCAATGCACGCATGTGGCAAAAACTATAAAAATATACTATATGTGAATATATGAATATCCCACAAACTTCTGTATATGTAATTTGCACACAGCTGAAACTGCTGAAACAGCACGCAGGATGACAGGGACGGATACAAAGTGCTTCATCAATCTTAACTGCAGATGGAGAAACAGATGAAGTAGGCAAGAAATAAAACACAGCTAAATAAAAGCCATAAATAACTGAGGCCATAACAACTAGATGTGATTCTGAAGATTTACGTGTCTCTTATTGAAATGTGTTTTCTCTCAAACAGTTTTCTCAATTTCAGCTTGTACCAATGGAACTGATCATTTTACACAGATTTTAACCTAGATCTTCTGTTGTTATTCAGCCAGAAGTTGTTGTGTGTCTCTCTACAAGAGCATATTGACTGTTACAGTTTACAGTAAACAACATCATTTTTTAATGAGCACAGCTGTTCAGTGATGTTTCATAATGCAAAGAATGCTAATTCACAAAACAGTCAAAAAAGATTTCTGTAACTTCTACATAAAAAAGTTATGTTGCAGTTTGATTCTGACCAATGAAAACTTTCATTATTTGTTTTATGTCTAAAAGCACTTATATTTTACCAATTGAGCTACATGCCACCCAATAGTAGCCATAATGTTTACATTGAATTTCTCCATTTGCAACATTGCCAGATTATATGAGACTTGTGTTAAAATTACAAAAAATTTACGCTATATTTTGTGAGCATACTGGATTTAAATATAAATTATAATGAGATATAAAGTGTTAATCATGAGGTTTAAAGTTACTGCCAGGCTTCATTTCAGCTGACACTGTGAATATCTAAAGATTCAAACACTTATTCAGTTAGTCCCCACTTCTGCTCACCGAGCACAATAGCGAGCATCTGTGTTGCTTTCCGCTCCTTCTGCTGTGACAGCCTCCCTCTCACCCTCTCTTTTGTGATCCCCCATTTCTCTCTGCCTCCGCTGCGCTCCCTCCATCCCTCACGTCCCCTCATGCCATCCTCAAGGGTGGGTGGGCGAGGCATCAAGGCTGATTGTGCCACAGTTGAAGGAAGAGCTGGGGAAGGGCCGACTGAGATGGAAAGGGAGATCCTCGCCTGTCCAGGATGGGAGGAAGTCTGGGGAGCAGGGGGAGGAGCCAGAGTCTGCTCAGTCTGTGGCAGGAACCGACCAGGCTCCACTTCAAGTGGGTGAACGACCGCTTCCTTCACCAGGGTCTGACACACAGAGATGGGGGGAGGGAGGGTGAGGAAGGTAGGTATTAGGGAAAAATGATGTAAAGCAAGAGCATCACTGCAGAGGCAGCAGACAATATATAAAAAACAAGAAAGTCTTCAATCGAGAAACTCACCACTTTCTTGCGCTGTGGGGCTGCAGTGGCTGGTCTCAGGATTAGGGTGCACAACTTAACATCCTCTGGCTGTGTGCACTTATTCTGAAATTGAAGCAAGATACACAGTGAGTGATAGACATACTGTAGGGCAGAACCCAACTGATACAGGCTGCAGCAGTAAATAAAAAGATTATAGCTGCAGTAATAAAACATTTATGGCTTAGCAGTCAACTAAACACCTACCTTTCTGTGTCGATGACCTTCTCCCGCCTCAGCCCTGGCTGGGTTGTGCAAGCCGTGCCTGCGTGGTGGAGCGGTGCGTCTGCCCCGTTTGCGCAGCACAACACAGATCTGCGCATACACCAGCAAAGTTACGATGAAAGGAACGTAGAAGGAGGCTACAGATGAGTAGACCACAAAGGCTGGGTCCGCAAAGCTGCAAGTGGTGCCTTCACGGTTGGCTAATGGAGAGATGGAAAAGATGAAAATACAAATAATTAATATTGTACAGAAATCTTCATAGAACTCCAGAAGACATGTTTCAGTTATTCCAGGTGGCCAAAAACCTCATTGGAGGAGCACAGCTAGGGCCACAAGTGAAGGTAAAATAGATGTACTGCACTGCTGTGGTGAAAAGTAGCTAAAAACAAAAGGTTTGATTTACCAATAGATCTACGTTCCAGTCCTCACCTATGGCCATGTTCGGTAGTGATCGAAATAATGAGATCATTAATACAGCAGCTGGAATTATTTTCCTCTATAGAGTCTTTGGACTGAGCCTTAGTGATAGGGTAAAAAAACATCCTGAGGGATTTCAGTTCAGGCATCACATAAGGATTCCTCCTGTGTGCCTTCCATCCCTGGAGTCTACTCCGAAGATGCTAGAGAGTTTATATATCTAATTTGGTCAGGGAACGCCTCAGGATGCGCCGGGAGGAGAAAATGAAAAGTTGCTGGAGTTGGGGACTTAGAATATATTGCTGAACTTGCAGCGACCACAAGCTGATTCAGAATAAGTGGAAGAAAACAGACGAATGGGTACAGTACAAAATAAACAAGCAAGATATGATGCGTTCTTTAACAACTAAAACTGAACATCACCTTCTTGTGGCTTCATATTTACTGCACAAGTAGGAGAATGTTGACAATTCATACTTTTTATCTGAGGACTTCCATCACTGTTGTCTCAGCAGCAGCTGACCTCATGGAAAGATAGTTTTGTTTCCAAAGTTAACACTGAAAGTTGAACCTCAGCTTTTATGCCAACATGGTTGAAAAATCCTTACTGTGTGAAGAATATGTGACATGTTCTAAAGCTCCTGAACAGCTACTAGAGGACCAAGCAGTGGAACTGAAGTACCGTTCTCATGTTAATTTCAGTGACACTTGTGATGATGCTCAGGTCATGTCATTTGTAAATAAAAGCATTACGTTTCAAAGTTTGTGTAATCTACTGTGTCAGCAACCCGTTTCTGAGGATAGTGCAATGTTTTCAGTCTGATCTTACATCATTCAGTATTTTTATTGTGTTTTACCAACAACTGATGGTGCACGATGCCAACTCTCACATTATGTCTTGTTTTCCACTTACTCTGAAGTGGTTTCTTTTGAATTGGATTCAAGAGCGTTCATTCAAACATTCAACAAAGCCAAAGTCCCTCCTCACTACTGGCTTTACGGAGGGAGACTTTAGCTGATGAGCATCTTCACTGCATTTACTTTTGTGAGACAACAAACAAATCAAGTCGTTTGTGTGTTTTATTGTGACAGCAGCTATTGCAGTTATTTCTCCCGGGAGACAGCAACACATTTAAGTGATCAGACATAACACTGCTTCCTGCTTCAGAGCTGCAAGTTATAGCGGTCCTACAGCCTCTTTGTCTGCTCCAGCTTCTCATCAACCACAGGAAACTGAGTCTGTGATCATAATTCTTTAAGCTCATGCTGTACTTGACAATCATCAACTGTTTCTGAGTATTTGAATCATGTCTTAAATGTGCAAACTAGCAAATTGAGATTTATCCACCAGCAATATTTTAAAAGCAATGTATATTTGATGTGTGCATTATACGTCATGTCGGACTTCATGTTAAATGTCATGATACTAATACCTGGGAGCTGGTACGTTAAGTTCAGTGTAAACAGGAAAAGGCATCTTAAAAAGCACCAAAGTCTGTAAATTTTAATAACATTGCTAGGAACGTGTTGTTCACTGTTACCTGCTTTGACAGAGCAAAGCTTCAAAGGTATTGGTAGAAGGCTTTATATCACACTTCTTTGTAGCACAGTGACTTGCACCACAAAAGAAACATAAATTGATTTCAAGTCAGTAAGATGTTGAGTGTTCATTGCAATCTATGCTCCTATAGTACAACGCATTTTGTAGAAATGCATGACTGAGTTTCACTTTGCCGCTTCCCGGACTATACAGCCCTCTACATAGAATAACACCTAAACTAGTAAGCAGGGAGTAACTTGAGAGGAGAGATCAAATGTAGCAGTTACCAGTGTTGTTGAGACCAAACAGTAAAGGGCAGGAGATGGCGAAAGAGAGGAACCACACTACAGAGATCATCACTGCCACTCTCCTCCTGGAGCTGTATCTGGTGTTGTAGAGCATGGGCATGGCCACTGCTGTGTATCTGCAGTAGTACGTACACACACATAAAAAGATTACCACATAACACATCAGCATGCCTCTCACATGCACACACACACTCACACAGTTCAGAGTTATCCAGCTTCAGATTTCATTACCTCACTATCATGCTCACGCATAATTTAAACTCAGGCACTTAATTCAAAGCACAGACAAAGAAATTCCCAGTTTTACTTCAAACAGACAAAAGCTGTCACTGCCTGTTTCACAGCAACAAAGAGAAAAACACACAACTGACAGGATGCCAAAACCAATTACAGTCATTTGCTCTAAACTCAGGTGTGAGCAGTCGTCTGCCATCCTGACTGTGGACAAAGAGTCAAAGACTGTGTGATTACATTTATTTTCAGTGATGCAGTTTCTCCAGGAAGTCTTCATTGTTTCACATGTCAAAATATGCAACATACGGTACATAGATGTTTTTGAAAAAGCGACGCAGAAACATGTCAATGTTCTGAAGGAGTCCTCTGAAGGAATTTGTGCAAATTTAAACACATTGAGTCATATAGGTCAGGTATCAGTGGGGTAACTGGATGTGGTTAGAGAACATTAGAGTGTTTGTTTACAACAATGCTTAACAGCACCCCCTCAAGGGTTTGTTGTTATATTGCCACTCACAGTTTTAAGATAGCAAACAGTGGGTTTGTGTTGCACAGTCAGAGGGAAAACTAAATGAATGTAGTTTAATTGCCTGTCAGATGGTTTGAAGAAACACCCAAGGATAAAATAAGGACTGTGAGTGATCTCTGTATGCATGTCTTTTTTCTGTGCTGTTCTTTGCTGTTCTTTTTGAAGGTTAACGATTTTTTTATAGAACCAACAACTCTCAAACATTCCACATGATGTGCAACTATTTTTGTTGTTTTGTTGTTGTTATAATTTGTTGTTGCTGTCTATAATCACCTACAGGGAACTGTGTTTAACCAAATTTAGTCCCAACATACAGTATGAGGAATTTTCTCAAACATTTCAAAATGTGTAAATTGAGGAAGATGCTGTGCAGGTTTAACACAACACACATAAAAAGACAGACAAGAAGCTCCACCCTAAATTCTACGCTCTTAGGTGATAATGCTAATAGGCTGATGTTAAGACATTTAGGGATCATTTTACTGTGTTAATTTAGTGTGTTAGCATGTAACATGTGCTACTGTAGCATGACACTGAAATTACAGGTATGGTCATAGGGAATGTTTTACAGATGTTTGATTGTAACCCAACGTATTGGACAAACAGAAATCTTGACCTGATGATGGAACTAGATGAAAAATCACTGAAGTCATTCAGCAAAGTGGTGCACTGACAGACTGATATTGCCATCTGCAAAAAAATCTGCAGTAGTCATTATTTATTAATCATACTAAGTATGACTTGAGTTGATGGTAATTTACCACTATTACTTTTTATTAAGTAAAAATGGTTTCACTGTTCAATTTTCAACATTTTAAGTGTCACAAAGCTCAGACAGCTCTTTGACTAGGGAATATTCTTTTTACATCTACAGCTTCCACGAAGCAGTGAAGACCAAACCCCTAGTTACTGCACCAAATTACACAAGTTAAACTGATGCAACCTCAATCTGTCACTTTGTCACAGGAATTAGGACACAGCTGCAAAATGCCCGCTCACTGTGCATCTGGTCACCTCCAGCTGGACACATAATACGATATCAGGTTAAATGCAAAATCATCAAACACAGTTTCATGATCCTCGAGGAAAAAAATTAACACAAATGACTTTAGAGGGCATCGTAAAATATGCAGAGGAAACCTGTCATCACATGCTGGAAGAAAAACAGATGACTACAGTATGTGGGGCTCCTAACCTGCTGCTTCATGACAGCTGAAGGATGGATTATAGTGGACACGTGTGCAAATGCAGGCATGTGTGTTACCTGCCCTTTCTTTAGCACAACCTTCACCATTCAAGAGCATGGTTGGAGGTGAGTACAAAACAAAGAAATTACATATTGATTCACTGTCATCTTTGTTATTTCTTTCTAGATCACAATCGCTGTGAAGTTATTGTTGATCAACTAACCTCTTCTGCTGCTGAAAAGGAATTTGAAGGTGAGAAAAATTGGAGAGAGAGAAACGTGGTGAGAGCGTTTGATAAAAGTGCAGAAACCAGAGCAGTAAGTACAGAACAATTCACCTGTCGATGCTGATGGCACAGAGGTTGAGGATACTGGCGGTGCACATCATGACATCCAGGGTGAGCAGGATGTCACAGTGGATAAGACTGAAGCGCCACTCTCCCACCACCTTCATTAAAATAAAGTGACATTACGGTTACACACTTCTCCATCCGTTTCATGTAACGTCTGTACATTTCAGGGATTCAACTTCTTCATTAATTTTGTACATTTTGGTCAATATAATATGCTGGAACTGACACTGGTGGAGCTGCATTAAAATGAACCAGGCTGGATCAGTCTGATACAAACTTATCCCTCTTAATAGGGTGGATTTAATATTTAATTCCACTTTGCTTTACTGTAGGCTGCCATGTTTTGCTTCTGAAGTGATCCAATTCACTGGGGAATTCAAATATTACATTTTATCTTCAATTGGCTATAAGATTTTTAAAAAGATACATTTTTTGTTACATAAAAAGCATTAAACATTGAAATTAGAATATAAATATAGAATAGTAGAATATAGAATAGTGATATAGTTATTTAAGTGTATTAATTGGGTAAGAACTTGATACTGGAATAAATATAGATCAACAAACGGAATAGCAGCACATGAATAAATGTGCATAAATATCGTATACCACTTTCTGCTTTCTTCCTGTCTGCATCTTTACTACTACTATCCAAATAATTTACCACTTTCATTTAATAATGAAATTACTAACAAACTATTTGAGACATTTCTTGTGTAAAATTGCAAACATTTGTTTATTCCTTCTTTTCAAAGGGGGTTTGCTGATTTAATTTGTCATTATGAGACTAATTGTCTTTGTGTTTGGGACTGTTTGTTGAACAAATCCCAAAACCTTTAGGTTTAAACTTGCATGCATTGGTTTTCTCTTTCCACCTACACAGATTGGAGATTGTGTGTCCTATGTCTTTGTCTTATGTGATGCTTTGGAAGTTCAGGAAATTACCTTGTACAGTACTTAGTAACATTAGCCATATATTCTAATATTTTACATATGATAATTTTGACAATTCTCACTTAACCAATAATGTTGTATCAGAAAATTAAAAAAAATGTTTATTATATTTTTTCCACAGCCCAGGATTGTACACTGGAATTGGTTGTTTAATTTGACCCACTTCTATAACATAGTTATATAGACAGTTTACTTGATATATATATTTGAGCAAGTGGAATAAGATAATGTTCAACATTTCCCTCTTGACTAAAATTACAATTTTTTTAAAATAATGAATAGAATGATTAACAGAACAGCCAGCTGTTAATCTTCTGTGTCTGTACTTATTGATGAAGAAAATAATTAGTAGATTAATTGCATGTGAAAATAACACTCGCAGGCCCAGATGTTTGTATAAATTCTGACAACATAAAACAATATAAAATAACCTGACCATACCTACTAAGAACCTTTCTGTAAGTTCTGCCCTGAACTCTGATGCTCCTGCATCTCATGTTTTCAGCTGGAAAATACTTCACATTTTTATTCACTTTTCACATTGACGATTTGTTTCCCATTTTGCTTACAAAACAGGAAACAACCAAAACTGACCATGCAGAAAGTAAATGACGATGGCATTAATGCGCACACACACACCCACCTCCAGGTAGACGCCCCAGGGCATGACCAGCGTGGCCAGCAGCAGGTCAGACACAGCCAGGGACACTATGAGGTAGTTGGTGGTGGTCTGCAGAGCTCGCTCTCTAGACACTGCCACGCACACCAGCACATTGCCGAACACCACGCAGAAAATAAGGAGCACCAGCAGCACTGCGTAGAAGTTGTACGGAGGAGAGGAGACTGAAGAAGAGCTGGTGCAATTGGAGGAGGTCATTGAGGAGGAAGTGGGGAAGGATACGGGGGAATGTGGGGACTCATGGGTGACAAACATTGAGAGATTGTGGTCAAGGGAGGACAGAAGAAAGGAGGGAGGGGAGGTCTCATCTGACTCATTGAGTAAAGTCATGATCTTGCTTCAGTGGACATGGTCAGGCTGAAAATGGATGACACAAGAGAGGAAAAGAAAAATAATGACCTTAGCTGACACTGTGCACTCGATTAAGCATTTCACAAAAGATCCAATAAAGACTGTCTTCTCATTCTAACAACAGAGGACAATAAAAAGAAAAAAAAGGTTATTGTAGTATGAGAGCTGATAATTTGTCTTTGGCCTCACCTCAGGGAGACAGAGACAATAGCAGGACATCATAGGACATGCATACAAACAGAGACCTTGGTCTTTAAATGTTGTGTCTCTTAAGACTTTTGATTTCCACTAGTTGTCAGATTCTCACTGATACTGACATCAGTGTGGTTGCATGGAGTTTTCTTGGGAACAGGTTCCTTCAGGTCTAATATATGTCCTCTCACCTAATAGATTTGTAAAACCCTTTGTGAGTCCCTCTCAAGTCAAATATTTTGTTCATTGCCACATCATGTGGATGTTTGACCTTCAATGTGTACAGTAAATATAAAGTGTTTGGTACAGGGAAACTACATGCTATGGAAAATGACAACCTTCATTCAGAAGGAACAGTTGCAGACATAAACATACTGTGTCAAGCAGCTAAACATTAAACATGAATATTTGTATTTGTCATTAAAGATTTTTCAGTAAAGCAGCAAAGTAGCATTTAGTAATTTAACTAATAAGATAATAATAACTATTTACAAGGTAATTTAACCTTTGTGTGGAAAAACCATAGCAGAGAAAATGGTTCAATGCTGGGTTATATTTTAAAGTGGGAATTATTTATGTCCATGTTTATATGTAAATAGTCTCCTTCTCTGCCGCTGATACATATTGATGCACTGACTAGAGTCAAACAATGGGGATCAGCAGAAGCATGAATCCAACAGAAGGATGCGAACTGCTCCATCAGGGCGTTTTTTTGCATGCATGATAAAACCAAAGTAGGGACTCACATAGAAATTACAATTCTTTGTAGTCTCCTTCTGCTCGGCTCTAAGCTACAGCTCATATGGCCAGCGAATAATTAGTTTATTTGATGATTAGTTGAGGAGCGAACAGTTCTAAAAGAACCAATGGAAAAGCAGAAGGCAGGTGCTCTCACTGTCACAGTCTACATGTTCATCATGCATGCAAAGGACACCAAAAGTGTATTAATCCAAAATACTTGATGTCTAAGTGTACAAAAGGAGCACGGAGAAATGGATTATGCTGTAGGAGTTCATTTTTTGTGATGTTTCTTCCGTATGAGGAAGCAAATTACAAACATTTTACAGCAGCATTTGAAGCCTGCAGGGGCTGAGTGCTTGATGAGTGTGTGTGCGTGAGTAAATTATCATTTTGAATTTATTCAGAAGCATGCTCGTGTGGTTAATTTAGGAGAAGTGTTGACATTTCCAGAACTGCTGACATGCTTTTGCAGTTTAAAAATCAAAGGCCCAAACCGATTATTGGAGACACCTAACAGCAGCTTCAGATTACAAGCAATAAAGCAAAATTTGTGGGAATCATTTACATAATTAAAAACATGTTCACAGTAGGTAGGATACACACAAAAAAGAATCTGAGGAATATGAGACGGGATGAAACAGCTTCATTCAAGAAACCTGCATTTTCAATAGATCGTATTCAGTCCAAACTTCTGCTTCAAACTCTCCATTAGTATTCAGCTGTTGAAGATTAACGTGTTTCTGCAGAGTGGAGACATGATGAGGATACAAGAACGTTTCTCCCCCTCTCTTATCTCTACACTGCCAAGTTTTGACACACTCGAACAACCAGGCTGTATAATAATATTGCATAAAATATTTATCAGTGACAGGAAGTTGAAACGGCCCACTGACATAGGGCTGCTGTCCTGAAAAACTTTGCTGTCAGTCCTAAGGTCATCAGTGAATTCAGTGAGAGTTTTTCCACCTTAGCAATCAAAGTTTGAGGTCATTGTTTTGTGACACGTCCTAGATAAATAACAAACTTGTTGACATCACTAAAATGTAAAATAAAGTTAACTTGCTTTCCATCCGCATTTTCTTTTCCTTATTAGGCTTAAATATTTTATATTAATTCCAGAAAGCAGCATAACATCAACTAAATGGCTCCTGCAACTAATCTGTAGCATTTTTCTGTAGGACACGTTCACATTTGACTTTATGTGATGCTGGTCACTGAAATGATGGTAGCAAATAAGATAACATGGGATTATTTCTAATACAAACCAGACATTTTCAACATTTTCTCCTGTGTTTGTGGAGCTAAACTAAACCAACCATTCTAACTTATATGTCCTTCATAAGTGAAATATGGGAAATGATGTATATATGCCTGAAGCATTGACTTATAGACCTTGAAAAACTGTTAGCTAATAACTGTAACTGCTGTATAATGTTTCAATTAAATTGCAGTGGTCAAAATGTGACAGTGTATACAATAGTTCCAAACAAAACTGAACTCATGTCAAATTTAAATTGTTTTAGAATTAAAACTTTGAGACTGAATGAAATCTAGAAATAATACCACTATTAATATTTACAGGTAAATTAAACAAAGTCGTTGTTGCATTACAAGTATAACTAAACAAAGTAACCAAATCCAAATACTGAACAAGCTGAGTTAACATCAGTATGTATGTGTGTAAGTGAGTGTGACAAAAGTCATGGTCTAACCAATGCACAGACTACAAATATAAAATATAATAATAACCTACGGCAAAAATCATAATTTGTATGCAGTAGAGATGATTTACTATGAAGATACCATATACTTTCTTTAAAATGTCCCTGGCTGTGCTCCTTTCATCTTTCGTCACATATCACTGCAGCCATGACAATGACACTATGATAAAGCTTCTATTGCTTGTCAAATCTACCCACATCACTCCTCTAAAGTACAAGAATATTGTTGAAGGACAAACTAACAACACTCTGCAGGGATAAAGAGGCTTGAATTCAGTGATAGTGTGCTGGATTATATAGGATGGATTTAGTGGATCATTGAAGAATTAATCTGTATAATCTTTTTCTACATCAGCTGTTCTGGTGTGTGCTTTATATTTGACTCTATGATTAATTAAGTGGTTTAAATTTGCAGTGGTGGTTATTTGTTTTTACACATAAATTACATGTTAGTAGGTTTACTGTATGTCTAGTGCTGATCTGTTGCTGAAATACTGCACAACTGTACAGAAATTAAAATGTGTGAGACAAAAATAATCTACTGTATGTTTTTTCAGATTAATGACTTTTGGGTTAATCCAAATAATTGTTCTTTATATGAATAAGAGCAGCATCTTAGAGCTGTGTATAGTGTCTCACTCTGACACCATGGTGTCTCCCAAACCACCAGTCAAATAGAGGATGATTTTCATTTAACCATTTAATAACAACAAAAAAATATCAAAATGAGACTTAATCAATAAATAATAATATGAATTTCCTAAAAACTAAAAAATAAACAAAACATAATTTAGATTTAGCCGGCTGGGATAGGCTCCAGCACACCCGTGACCCCTGCGGGGACTAAGCGGTTCAGAAGATAAATGAATGAATAATTTTGATTTTTGTGAAGCAGTGACACTTATAGTGTTTCTTAAACGAATACATGAAGCATCTACAAATACTATAATTTCTGAGAGGCACGTGACTGCAGCCAAAGATCACAGACAATGCTGACAAGATGGGTGACTTTTCAGAAAGTTAGATTTTTTGTACACGTCTGGGTCTTGACCAATGGTCTTCTCTAATTCTAACCACTCAACTTTATTTCCCTAACATTAACCATCACTGTCTTAAGTTCTATCTTTTGCAGAAGTTAACAACTTCCCGTTAACATGGACTACTTCCTGCTGAGTTTAGCAGTATGGCACTTTTGCCTGCAAGCAGTTTCCTTTGCTGCTGCAATAGTTTAATGAATCACATTTGGAGTCACAACCAGCTGACTCTTAATTCTGCAAAACAGACTCAGTAAGAACATTTAATCTGATTAACAAAACTGCTTTGCTTCTCAAAAGTGCAAGACTACATGACGCCATTCTTAACTGAGCTTCCACCTTCAAATTAGTCAGACAATATTTTTTAGCAGCAGCTGTAATGATAAACATATATTTCACACAAAGAATTAATTGATCATCAATACCAGCCACATAAATAATTATTGGCAAAACTAATACACAAGCAGAATGAAAAAGAGGTTCAAACAATAAACCAGTAATCCAGTTTGGCTCTGAGTGGCCCCTAGTTATACACACGTAAACTACAACTTTTATTGATTATAAGGCCATTAACTGATGGCCAGCAACTTACATAATTAAGCCATCAGTTATTGGTTTCCTTTTAAAACAAGGTGCAATGATCCCTGCTCTGAGAAGTCAATTTAATTTCGCACATGGCCACCACAGTGAAGCGTGTACATAATTTAAACTGTGCAAACACAAATGCTACAGCTGGTTCCCTGAGGTCAGGGCTACAAACGTTACTTGATTTTCTAAGATCTAATACTTAAGGTCGTATTTAATGAGATCACAATCACTGTGGGGACACGACTGACCTGGGAACAGTGTGGAAATTGTTTTACTGTGTCCGCTTGGCTTTTTCTGACTGAGCACACATGACAAGCTTTTCTGACTGATTCTTACTATGTAATATACAGTATACTGTGTGACCTATACTCCTAACATGTAGGTGCATTACCCTCCTCTTTCTGTCAGATTGCTTGTCACACTTTGACTTACCATAAATATCACTAATTCATGTTCATGCAACATTAAGAAAAACAAGGTTTTGAAGTAAAGTGGATGAGCAATTGTCCAGAGCAGAGCAGTGTCTGGCAAACCTTTGTGGAATGAGTTAAAATGTGTGAAAACTTCAGACATCCCTTCCTCAGTGAAGTAGTGCGTGTAAAGTTAGGAGATGGTGGTTGAGTTTAGTTTAATCCATCTATTAATTATCTATGAGGAGACACATCTGGACAGGTCAACAGTCTAGCATTTCTAAAAATGAGATATCTAATTTGTGAGACACAAGCATGACCTCAGTGTTTAATCTGCATTTCAGAGTTTGAGCTCATTTGTTAAATTTCCACAAACCTATGTCATCCAAGCAACAAGGCCACTAAGTGAGACAGCGCAGATGTTTTCCAGGCTAAAAATGTTATGGCTTGATTAAAACAGCAATTCTGATCCAACTCATTTGACTCTAGTGCTTAATAGAACCTTAATTCACTTTGCACGGATTCACATTCATTATTGGAACAGCAAAGTTTAATTAAGTCTGAGCTTCAGACAACCATAATATCACTCAGGAAAACATGGAAGGAGATATTACAACACAGTTAGAAAGAAAGATAGTAGACTGTGTATTTAGAATAAACTAGCAGAGATTTTTGTCCTGGTTTCTGATATTACGGAGTCTGTGTCAGTTATTTTTCCTTTTAAAATGAATTCTGGTAGTAATTTACATTACAAACACTGCCACTGTAACTGACAGCAAGGATTCAAATCTTAATTTTAAAACTCTGTTGCTTTGTATCAATTTATGTTTTCATATTTTAAAAAGTAATCATATTTTCCCTGTTATGGCTTCCTGTTCTATTGCAGCTCCTGTTAAGGACCTCTCAGTACTCCAGTTCTGTGTTTTCCGATGTCCTTTCTGTCCCAAATCTCTCTTCAGTAGCATGCACCAGCTTTTCTCCTCTGTAGCTACACTCTGGAGACACTTGGCAGGTCTATTACATCCATGGCCTTGTCGGCCCCCAACACTACTGGCAAAAAAGACTCCTTTAAGATTTGCAAGGGCTATGAGCTGGACTGCAATAAATCTTTCATGTCTTTCAGAGAGAGGCAGGAATGAGTCTTTGGCCACTGGAAATGATGTGGATGCTCAGCTGCAGTATAATCAGCTCTCTGCTGAGATTGAGGCAGAAAAAATTCACTCTTGTGTCACACTTCTTAGCCCCATTTCTACTCTCAATCACTCCCAAGACTCCTCATTTTCCTCTGCCAGTTTATAACGAGCAGCCAGTGACTGTAGTAATAAAATGGCAGGGTGGTGCTTGGCCTTTCAAAAATACATTGGCTTAATTATTTCTTCACCCCGTGCTGCCCTAAAAGCGCACATCCCCCATATGGTAATATACACTCAATCAGCTGCCACGGCACCAATTATGGTAATAGCAATGATTTCCTGACACCATATATTATAACTACAGTATATGACTTCAAGTGTTAGTGAGTATGAGAGACATTCACATCATTAAACAGCGTATCCTAATTCAAACAGAGTATCACTGAGTGAAGGGAGTGGGTGGTTGAGGCACTTGTGTTTCATACGTTGGAGGCGAGGAATTGAGACAGACAATAATCAATAAAACATTCCCTCCATCCAAACCTCTCTCCTGAAAAAAGTGCACCAAAGCCTGATCAAAGAGATTAAATAAGCCTCAGAGGAATCCAGAGAAGGAGTGAGGACCCAGTCTGTGGCGTGTCATCAACGCTTTCTTCAATAACAATTTCCAAAACACTACAATCTTTCCTGTGATTTGTGTTCCTGACATCAACAGAGTCACATGAGACCTCAACCTGAGGGCAATGTTCAGAACCACCCACAAGCATCTTTTATTTAAGACGCAATTTTGCATCATGGCCATCTTTTATTTAAAATGAGAGGCCACAGCTTTTGGAAGTCAGCTCTAAGTGATGCGTGCAGACTGGGAACTAGAGTAAAGCAGAACTAACACACGATCACAAACTGCCTGTTGAAGAAAATGTGCAAATCCTGTGTAATTACCCTCAGTAGTTGTGACAGAATATAAAACACACAATGACACTTTGCAGCCTTTTGGCATCACAAACGAAAACTTCATTTCAAGATAATGTGCGTTTAGGAATTTCTAAGATATAAACAGAAAGATCCTAAAAAGCCAAGTTAGTGTTTGTGCAAAGGAGAGAAGAGTATGAATTTGGAGCAGGAGCTTTACAAAGCAGAGTGAACAATGAAATACAAACTTTCAACAAACTCAAGACAGAGATTGATGAATAAAAAGAATATAAATAAAGAGCACATATTTAACAGGATAGTTAACACTACTGATACCATACTGTTTTACATTTGCATAAAAAGTTTGTTATATAAATATTTCCTATTTATGGTCCATGCATTTCACAAAGTTTTTTTTTCCAACTGTGTAATGATGAATTTTATTTTTTTACCTGAAATATCAAATAAGTATTTATTTGCTATATTTTGCCAGTCAACAGCGGTTCATCCCGATTGTAGCACTGTGATTTTTATGGATAAAATAAATAAAATAAACTTGTGTGACTGTCATTGGCATATACAAAGGGTATAGTTGTGTTTTTCATTCAGGATATATGACGCTTTTCCATTGAGAGCACCGTCTTTTTTATAACGATGTATGTAGTAACTATAATGAACCAAGGAGCATGTTAATGAGTTGGGCTATAAGCCCTGGGCTGTTGTCTGTTTTAATAGAGATTCGATTAGCAAATATCTCACTGTCAAACACAAACCTGTCACCTGGGAAATACATTTAGTGTCTCTGCTACTTTTTGTTTTGCCAGATCAAGTTGTGAATGTGCGCACGATGTCAAGAGGAAAAAATGGAAACGCGTCGCAATTAAAACGTTTAGAAGTTCTCCACAGTGTGAACAGCTGCTAAATTGGTTAAACTGGTACCAAACTCGGGCTTTTCAGCCTCTATAAAGATTTTAAATCACTCACCCTGTCCCGGCAGCGCTGCTCACACTCGGGTTCGCTCTCCGTTCAGGGACACCAGGAGACAGATTGGCTGTGAGCCTGCAGCATCCCGTGTGAGTAATCTAAAGCCGAACCTCCCACCTGGACCTCAGTCAGCTTATGGTCCAAACACAGACAAAAACCGGGCTCAGTCTCCGCTTCTCAATAATTTAGTTCCCCTCGTCACCGGGTCAGCGTGGCGGGAGTGTGACAGGCGAGCGGCGGCGGAGGATGAAATGCAGGAGAGGAGGAAGGAGATGAAGGAAGGAGATGAGCAAGGAGATGAAGGAAAGAGATGAGCAAGGAGATGAAGGAAGGAGATGAAGAAGGAGAGGAAGGAAGGAGATGAAGGAAGGAGATGAGGAAGGAGATGAGGAAGGAGATGAGCAAGGAGATAAAGGAAGGAGAGGAAGGAAGGAGTTGAAGGAAGGAGAGGAAGGCAGAGGGTTCACACTGATTTTCACAGTTTCTGGTGTTCAGAGCCACAAACGTAGAAAGAGCCAAGCTTCAATTCTATTGGCTGAGATGAATTTGAATTCATATGTGTTCAAAAACACGTTTTAACGTTTAGATGTTAAAGGACTTCAGGCGGAGAGTTGTCACATCTGTCCATTAATTAATGCAACATCCAGCAGATCCTTAATTAGCTTTTGCCCAAAGAGGGAAACAACATGTTTTTATATGGGCTGATAAATTCTTCTGTACTATGTAAACATCATATCTGGAATGAATCGGAATCAAAATGAGGTAGGAGTGATACTAGATTGAATGTAAATGCATTCATGAGTAAAGACAGCACTGTGACACAGGAGCTTTCAGCCTGGCTGACAAAATGCATTTGACTGTTAATAAGTGAGCTGTGTCTTTAGTAAGGACTTTTTGAGCTGAGCTGGCTCAGGTGACTCTGAACCAGCTCTTAGTTATGCTGCTATAGATTTAGACTGCTGGGGGACTTCCTGTCGACACACTGAGCTCCTCCTGCTTTCTCCATCCACTCATACGCCACCACTGCCTGTTATTAACTTTATTTCTTCTCTCCCTGTCTCTCTCTCTCTCTCCTGTGGGTATCATCGGCCCTGAAGCTGTGTATTTCGGGTCTTCAGTTGCTGGCCCATCCAACCTGCTTGCCTGCCTGCCTGCTTGTTGTTGTTATTGGTTGTGTGATCTGCTTTTCTTTTCTCTTTCGTTCCACTCACCCCAACCTGCTGAGGCAGATGGCCGCCCACCTTGAGCCTGGTTCTGCTGGAGGTTTCTTTCTTTCTTAAAAAGGGAGTTTTTCCTCTCCACTGTTGCCTAGTGCTGCTCAAAGGGGGATTTGTTGGGTTTTCCTTATTATTTAGTTGTATTGTAAGGTCTTAAACCTTACATTGTAAAGTGCCTTGAGATGACTTTTGTTGTGATTTGGCGCTATATAAATAAAGTTGAATTGAACTGAATTGAATTTTTCTGCACTAAACCAGGACCTTAATTCTACCGATCAGATATTGTCTTGTCATTATTTTAGCTGAAAAGGTGACCCAGTCTGCAGGAGCCTTTCTAGTGTTTACATGCACATACAAACACATTCATTGTATTTAAGATGAAAAGATAAGTCATTATTACCACAGTGCAAACGAGGAAACTATAACATAAACATAACACTCATAGTGGCAAGAAGATCCTCAGTGTGGTGCCACTACTTTTGTGTGGGACACATCTTCTACTACAGGTGATGAGTTGTGAAAAAGCAGAAGAACAAAGGTTGAGACAGAGGAAGAGGAATAAGGCCGGTAATTTAAAGTTATTACTTTGGAAAAATGACATTCCAGGTAACAAAACCAGAGTTTTGCGCCCTCATTTAGCAGGCCACTTTTTTCAGCCATTCAATTCAATTCAAGCAGAACCAGGCTCAAAGTGGGTGACCATCTGCCTTGACTGGTTGGGGTGAGTGAAAAGAAAGAGAGAAAAGAACAGCAGATCACAAAACCAATAACAACAAGAAGCAACAGGCAGGCAGGTTGTATGGGCCAGCAACTGAACACCCAGAATACAGAGCTTCCGGGTTGATGATACCTGCAGGAGGGAGAGGGAGAGAGAGAGACAACTACGAGAGAGAGAAGACAAAGTTTATAACAGGCAGCGGTGGCATATGAGTAGCTCCAGGGTGCAAAACAGGTGAACTTGGTGGTGTGTATCTGATCATTGTCCTGCTCAAGTGTGCTTGAGCTTGAGGTCATGTTGTATTTACTCAAGTTGTTTTTGCTTTTACGTTTTCGCAGCGCTGTATTTTACCTGTGAAGCAGACATTACATTACAAACACGATTCCTCAGTCCCAGACAACCACAACCACAAGCTGGAGTTTTAAACAGGAATGAGGGAAAAATCACCTGAGCTCTCTGGGGAAGATATTTCAGCTCTCTGGGGAACAATACACCAATTTTACCAATGATGGAACCAACTTTGTAATCCAGGACGTGCATGGGTCAGTCTATTCATGAATACTACAATTAAATTTAAATTCTGAGTGAATAACCTTTCAGTTTCTTTTTTTATATAATACAATACCTGCATGAAAATGGTGGGTGACAAAGTATTTTTTGACTTACTTACTCTGAGATTATAGAGAAACTTAGAAATACAGTTCAAGCACAAAGATACATTTGATTCCAGTAGATTGAGGAGCTCACACAAACCTCAGTGACAGGACGTGGTTGTGCTGAGAGAAAAAACATTATTGTCCATATTACATTGAGTTCCTTTATGTACAGTATTAATCTCTGTTGGAGTACTTACAAACACCCGTGAGGTGTATTTACTAAGCGGTTTAGAAACCACAAAACAACTGAAGAAAATCAGAATCTGGTGACATAAATAGAACTAAAACAGTAAAGTAACTAAAGAAAAACATTTATCAATTGAAGACAGTCTGAACAGTTTGTCAGCCATAGCGAGGATTAAAACTAGAGGCAGATGTTATTTTATCAAGAAGGTCACTGTCAGAAAAGCTTATCTCCAAGATGCACAGAGAATATAAAATTCTAAGAGCTGAAAATAAATCTTAGTCTAAGAGATCAGGGTGACGAAAACTAGGTGAAAACTGAACAATGTTGAAGGGAACAATTTATAAGCAGCACATGCTCAGTGCCATCTAGATGACAGATAAACTATGACGTATCATGATGATGACAATCACTGCTGTAAATTTTCCAACTTGCAGAACTAAATGGATTTGACCTGGTGCTCTCAATTTTACGAGAAACAGATTAGTGTGATACAAAGTTGTAGGAAGCATGAACAGGACGACCTCACACTTGGTGCTGTGTGCATGACGCTTCACACAACATAAAAAAAACAGACTGATCACTGGCTGCTTTAAAACTGCACCCTTTGTGAGAAGTCAAACCTTTTCATCTTTCCCACAGTTTTGCTCTTCTCTGTAACCACCACATTCCAACTGTCTAATCCCTTGACTGAAGAGCAGATGACCCAGTGGCTCCAGGGTGCAAAACAGGAGAAGTAAATTAGAGAGAGAGCAGAGAGTTAGAGATGAGGGAAGGAAATCAAAAGTAATAGAGGACCTCACAGAGAACGAGGCATAGGAAGGAATGACAGCAGCTAAGTGTAAACAGCTTAATTAATAAAATGAGAGTAATGCTTTTATTAAAAATCTATTTTTTTATTTAGACAAAATAATTAAGTACTATACGAAAAGAAAACAATAAGATAGAGACAAACAAACCTATCTGGATAAACACATATTAATCTGGCATTTCCATATGACTTAAGATTCAAAGATTCAAACAAGAGAAAACACTGACATCTGTTTTACACCCCACATTTCTTGAGCCAGTCAATTTCTTATAATATGTAACATGAATAATAAAACCAAACCACAATCTCAGGTTTATCAGACTTTAAACAATAGATAGAAAATCATCACTTTAAACCTTACAGCATTTAATAAAATAAAAAGTAGCAAAAGAAAGAAAGTCTCCCAGTATTTATTTCCATTTCCATGAGTAAGTTGTTGTGATTTTTGCATCTGGTGGCTGCATCCTTAAACAAGTGGCAACTTTCTCCTGACTTTGGGTTAGTCTTATAATAGTCTGCCCACTTTCGTAAGTTGGAGTCTTATCAGTGCTGCTGGCAGTCAGGACAGGTGATAATTCATTTCTAGACAGAGCCTGAGGTAGTCCAGGTGAGCAGCAGCGAAACACATCAGAGCAGCTGAGAAATTTAAACAAGCCCTGAATCGGAGAGTGTGTGCTTCGTTCACAAGGCCAAAAAGCCTGAGTCTGAGAAGCACATTGATGACATTACCTTGTGGCCAAGCTACGACTAAAAACCTTCAAATAAAAAGCTTATAATACATCTAAACCTAATCCTAACATTAACTTAACAGACATTTTCTCAGCTGGTCCAGAAGGTGAGAACATCTGCTGTAAAACCCTTTTTGTCAACTGGACAAGCATTGAAGACATTTCAGGAATAGTAATTATTGAAATGTAATAGGTTTATTGCCTCTTCTAACTCAAATAGTTAATCTGAAAAAGAAAAACACCTGTATGGCTTTCCTCACTGCTTCTTCATGAGGATGTGAAGTGCAAGTGTGTGTCTGCACACACCTTGGTGTGTACATCCAGTGTATTGCTCAGGGGACGACGGAGTAGGGTTGATAGGGTAGCATCTTCTGTCGTTGATTGATGGAATAAATCCATGCAGGTTTTACAAAGTTCAGATTGGTGTTTTCAATCAGCGCCTGAGATGGAAAGTCAGAGTGCCAGAAGATCAGTTCTTGTTGCATTACAAATGGACTTAAAGGAAAACACAAAAACACTAATTCAGATGCAAAAAAGATCCTCAAACAGCTGAAAACAATTTCTTTTAAACAACTTCAAACAGATTCAAAAGCCACTTTGCCCCAGTACTACAGGATTTTCACTGGATATGCTACTTTGCATCAGCTTTGCAACAGCTACAAGATGGTCAAGAAGTCTCTGTGTTGGCAGTGTTCAGTGGTTTTTCCTCAGTGAATTTAGAAAAGAGGTTTTTTGCTATGCACTTTGTGTAACTGAGTGACACAAAGTTTCCTGCAGCAATTTCCTTCACAAAACTGTCATAGTCAATCAACTGTGGAAATAAAAAAAAGCTGTACACTTGCTCAATCCTACATACACATACATGTTTTAGGCATCTGTCAGACACCTTAGGTTGTGACTGCCAAAGCAATGCTGACATAATAGGAATGAAACGTTGAGAGGAATCAACTCACATCTTCAAAAGAGTCATGCCATCCTTCACTCGTTATCACAAACTGCACCTTCTCTGTCATGTAGTCCTCAATCACTCTGGAGAATAGAGAGCAGTGATTTTACACAGACTGAATTAAAGGCATTTTCTTCCTTGTACATGCTGTTTGAAAGTTTGTCTCACCCGTTAAAGGCGACGATGTACCGCAACAGCAGGCGCCTCTCATTGTTAGGAAATTTACCGTAAAGGAAAAAGTGTTTTCCGTTTAAGAAATCTGGAAAAATGAGAAGAAGTTTAATTAATAATTATGTAGGAGTAATTAAATTTACTTTTTCATAAATGGGAGAAAGGAGCAGAGCACAAAAGAGAACAGAATAAATCTTATACACTTTGGCGTTTGTGTGTGGCATCACTGACAGACAGCTATCCAATTAGTTTCTGCCAGGACAAGGAAAGGCTGTTCCTGTGATAGGAAGACACACAGACACAAAGAGGACAATATGAACAAAGACAGTCATACCTGGTAGTTCAGGGATGGGATGATCCTCTTCAGCCTCAGCATCTGTGTTTTCATCAGTCGACCCTCCATATGGATCCTCTTTATTCAGCTGCTGCACTCCTGCTGCTGTTGCTTTCTTCTGTCTGCTCTCCTTCTCCACCCTTGGCACAAACGTCAAAAGAGGACAAATTTGAAAAAAAAAAGGGTTTACCAGTCTACTTATAATAATATAATAACTTGCAGAGATATCATAATTATAACCAGGAATATAGTAAGTAACTACATCCA
>OMLM01010006.1:0-20618 GCA_900302695.1 Helostoma temminkii | reverse complement strand
GGGGCGGGCAGGCAGACAAGCGTGTTGACAGGACATAAACCAGATAAGAAATAAACAAGCAAGGAAAACAAATCACAGTTAAACACACTTGTCATCAGTTTAGGGTAAATGATGTGGTGGAGCTTTAGCGCCTGCAGCTTTTCTGCTAAGCTAGGCTTATCACTCATTCAATTCAAAAGAGTCAAAAAACTTTATTAATCCCAGAGGGAAATTGTTTTGCCTGTTACAGCTGCTCTCTCATTAAAGAAAGAAAAGAAAAGGACCACTCCCACAAAGATCCATGGCAGCACAATTACCAAAGAGAACACACAAATCAAAAACGTACAGTAATAAGTCAGGGACAAATGATGCTGACAAAGAAGTCGGATCAGAAAATATTGTATTTGATACTTTTAAAAGTTAAATAATAGTGTGTTTTATATATATTTTAATCATGAACAATTAAAATTATTGAACTATCATTCGTCACTGAGACAGTTCTGTAGCATCTGTGGCATCAGCAGCACCTCAGATTTTACAAAATGTCTGCACAGCCACAAAAATAACATAAAACTACAAACAAAGCTAAGCACTTAAGTGACATAAAAGTTACAGTTACAAAGAGGAAAGAGATTACAAAGTTACATTTGTTCTGAGTCTACATTTAATTTTACCCTTTAAAATTAATGCAACAATGGAAAAATAAAAGCACCCACTTCACTCCAAATAAATAAATAATCATCAGATTTACAGCTGATAGTGTGAAAGACTGTACTGTAAAGGTGATTTACAGATGTCACTCAGACAATATTATTGTTCTCAGACAGTGACACTGACCAGCCATTACCCAGTATTTAATAAAAGGTCTGTATCAGGTCACTATATCAGAAAACTGATGGCCTGACCAAGCATGAAATAAATATAAGCATCCTGTCATTACGCTACAGCAGAGCTAAAAACAGATGCTGATGGCTTTAATGGTCATCTTTCTGCAAATTCCCCTCCATTCCTAAGTGTCTGACGCAGCTCGATGCAGCCGATGTTAATCCTGCCACTTACTGAAAAAGGACATAAGCAGCAGCAGGTTAATTGCTGTGGGAATTGGCTGTTTAGACCCCTACCCCTTTAATGATACTTCAGCATTTCATTCAAGCCCTTTTACCCTTTCTTCAGCACCAACAGTCAATATGAACGCAAATGTAAAGTTAGTATGTGTCCCCAGTCTTTAACACAGACAGCTGACACAAATGCTCACATTGAAACTGTAGCTCCACACACTTGTGGCTTTTTACACGTCAAAGTTTCAAAAATGTCAGAACAAGAGCAAAGTAGCTAAAAACACTGAGCACTTGTGTTTCTGTACTGTTTCCAGGTCGTGCTAATAAAGATCTGTCCAAAATGAGACACTTAACAGATAATAGCTTCTCCTTGTCAAATGGCAAGCAGCAAAATCTGCCAGACTGTATTGTTAATCCACTTTTAGCCCTGAGTCTACAACTTTTAACAAACTGTATGATAAGGCAATGTGTGTGTTTGTAGCCTGAAAGACTAAAGCCAGGGCAAAAACGGACGATGTGCACTAATTAATCTTCATGTACACTTTAGTAAAAACATGAAAGTATGCGTGTGTATGAAATATGGTGTAGTAAAGTGAACAAATGATGAAGGTTCTGAAGGTCTTCTGCTAATTGCCATCTAAAAACCTGCTACAGCCGTTATCCACACCTGACCTTCTTCTCCATGATGACGTATTTGACAGAAAACATTGACCTCTTAAACATTAATTTGAAATGTAACAAAAACCTGGGAGGAGAACATCTAATGTTTTTAACATGTCTGCAAGCTGTGTCATTAATAGAAGCCAGATTGCTCGGATAATTTAGAAATAGTGTACTAAGACATTTCTGTGTACTAACACATCTGTGAGTGATAAAAATGACATGTTTATGGAATCAAATGTACTATGCTCAGTTGTCAACACCTATTGTTAACAGTAGCAACTTCATTATTTCGTAAAAGATGGATAGATTCCAGATTTCTAGAGGTCCTTTGAAAAACAGTATGTTTTCAATTACTCACGTTTTAAATTACACTGCAGCTCAAAGCTCTTCAGGCTCTTGAGAAATGCACCGCATCAGGAAACGTACAGTGATATAGAGTGTTACCTCTGTAACAAAAGACTCTGCATCTGTCAGCTTTTACAGAGCGAGGCAGTGCTGCAGCATGTGGCCCTCGGGGGAGAAACAGTAGAAGTCATCAATCGAGTCATGGCAGGTCATTACAATATTGAGTGTGGTGGTGCTGCAACGGAGCTTTCCCCCCCAAACCTGCTCTTTAAGGAAGCTGTTCGTCCTCCTGGCTGTCGCTCAGATCAATAAGTCCCTGCAATCCTAACATCCATACTGTAGAAAGGGAAACAACATCTATCAAGCAGTAACATTTATTTATGTAGAAAAAATGAAGTTAGGTGGATTCAAATATAAAAAATTGCTACTGAAAAGCAGATGTAAGGGGTTACTGATGATTTCAAGACAGTTTGTTTTGTAGATAGCCCAACAACCAGCTTTGTGGAAGTGCAGTAGCATCCCCCTTTTTAGTGTGTAATCATTCACTTGCACTGTTCATACAACAGTGTAATGACTGACAACATAATATGCCCTTATCTTTTTCACTGTTACGGAACAATTCTGCTTTTAATGGCTGCTTTGTCTTTATTTTTATAGAGATGTTCAGTGATTACACAGTATGAGTCTGGTTAAACTCAAGAAATGAGTGGGACTTAAAAGATAAAAGATAGCAACCGAATTAGTTGATGTCCACCTACACCAAAGACCAGCAGCCAGAAACCTCAGTAGCTTCCAGCAAGAATCAGTTGAGTCACAGGAACATATGAACTTTGAATACTTTGTCAACCCACACAGATAGAGCTGCATTATAAATATACTGGGCTTGAGGTGATGCAAACCTTACTGATCCCTCTATAGAGATAATCTTTTTCTACATATTTATTATCAGATTATTATCAACAATTCTGGCTTTTAAACTTTATGGATTATGACTAATTTGCTTCAAAGTTTGAATAGATAGGCAGAGTGAGAAATAAATCTTGACACAAGTGTCATTTAGTATCTTTTCAGGCAGTTTCCCTAATTACAGTGTTTAACATAAACAGTATTTACAGTTAGGCCCAGTAGTATTTTTGGCAGTTATGATTTTGCCATTATACACCACCACAATGGATTTGAAAGAAAAGCAAAATGTGAGCAAAGTGTAAACTTTCAACTTTATGTTTCAAATAAACTAGGCCTTTGTGATGTAGGAATTAATAAGAGTACCTTAATTTTAAGGGACAAAAGTAGCAAAATGAATTCTGAGGTGCATAGAACTATACTCTCTACTCACATTCAGCCAAATGCTACATAACTGATGGGGCAGTGCTTCACAGTGCAGATGGATGATTGCCCTAAAAACTATGAAAGAAACTCAAGACTTTTTGAAAGCAAAGAAAATTAATATTATTCAGGTCAATTACCTGATCTTAACCCAACAGAGCAGCTTTTTAGTTACTGAAGACAAAACTGAAGGCAGGAAGACCCACAAACAAGCAGTGACTGTGTCTGTTTTTGACAGCAAAACAAAACCAAATGTTTTTTTTCATTACTGTGCAGCAGTTTTAATATCCTCTCCTAAATCTCTCCACTCATGCTCAAGCTTTTTTTAACGCTACAGGTGTTACATAAAGAAAAAAATCTTATTATAACAAATACTGCACTATTGCAGGTCAAGAATATTCGTGTATGCTATGAAACTGAATAACTCTTCTTCAGTATGAACTTATAGGCACATCTCTCACCAATCCCGATCTCTTAAATTAACATATGGAACTAAAATGGAAGCATTTCATTGTGTTAATAGTTAAACTGGAATCTGTTATTTCTTGTCTCACAGCATTTGCCTGCAACTTATTTGCATAAGAAACAACTCAAAGCATACAGTCCTCACATTTATATGTTAGAAGGAGGAAAAACAACATTGAGATTAAATTCTGGCAAGAACATTGTGATCTCCTGGATAATTAATATCTCATTGAATGACTCAATATTCCCTGCCATATTTGCTGTTTCATTGATTCCCACTGGTTTGTCAGAACTGTTAGAATTGTTCCCTTGCTTTAAATCATTTGTGTTCTGTGATCATATTTTGTTGCATCTGTGCTTGAATAGTTTAGATGCACATTTCTAGTCCACTATACTGCAAGCACATTGAAGCACGGATAACAGGTGATGGAGGCAAAGAAAGTCAAAAACTGGTCACTTAAAATAAATAAATAAATTCTTTGGCAAATCAAGTAACAAAATACAAAAATCCGCAGGAAAACACCATTTAACAGTTTGTTTTTTTCTTTTCAGAGAGCTCCCTGCTTTTAGCTTTTCTTCAACGCATAGCATCATCTGCACCATCTAATGGCCACTAGTCCCAGCGTTGCCCAGGAATCCAGCAGTATGGAGGAGTCCCAGCAGCCAGATCAGCCAATCAGCACCCAGGATGCTGGAGATGCTGACCACACTGCAGTAACATCTCAACCAGCCAGTGTCGAGCAACAAACAACAACAGAGGTGGCAAAACCAATAGAGGAGGGGAAAGGCATGGACCATCTGACAGTGATCAGTGAAAACATGGAGACCAGTAAATAAAACCTCTGTCCATCAGTGTCCATTAATGCTGTCCTGTATTCATGGCACTTGTTTTCTGACATAACATGTCTTCTTTTAGTGACATATGATTTAATAAACCACACCCTCTTCATCATTTCTTACCCACTTCCATTTTTTCCCTATCTCACCATATCACCTTGAAAAACCCACAGTGTTTCTCATTTCCCAACTGTGTTTGCCAATTTTCAGTCATATCTGCCAACTTTTTCTCCTCCAGGTAATGGAATAGGTCCAGTGATGGTCGACTCTTCTCCCACAGTGGCCTCTGTGTCGCCCAAGCAGCATGCTAAGCCAGGCGGCCATGGTAATGGTCGTGCTCGTTTGGGCAGCCGGTCCGGCTCGTTGGCGGCGGGCTCACCCAGGCCCTCGCTCACCCGCCAGCCCAGTGCAATCACAGAGGCCACTGTGGATGGATCCAAGCCGAGGGACTATCTGATCCTGGCTATTCTGTCCTGCTTCTGCCCACTGTGGCCTATCAACATCGTAGCCCTCACCTTCTCCGTGATGGTATGTCTGTAGGTTATTTGTATAGTATAAAATGGAGAGCTCCGTGAGTTAAAATTAGACCAGGAGGCAATATAATGAACTGAAAGGAGAGCTTGTTTCTAAAAAGGCAGCATTTACTGTATGTTGACTATCTGGTCTTGTAGACTGCCGCTGAGCAGGTAGTGTACCATAAGTCTATCATGGCTTTTTGACGAATGCCTGTGGTTAGAAACACTCAAAGGCAGGAAATGGAATTGTTAAGTCAGCAATAATTTCTGGTGATAATTACATTTTATTTTGATTACTCAAATATCTCCCCCTTTTGTTGCTCTTCAGTCCAGAAACAGTCTGCAGCAAGGCAATGTCGATGGAG
This sequence comes from Helostoma temminkii, assembly GCA_900302695.1. NCBI lineage: Eukaryota > Metazoa > Chordata > Actinopteri > Anabantiformes > Helostomatidae > Helostoma > Helostoma temminkii. The sequence goes on along the minus strand of OMLM01010006.1, from coordinate 15,065 downwards.
CCCGCCGCTTGGGTCGTAATGCAATGATTCTGTCTGTCGTGTCCATCTTGGGAGGCATCGCTATCATCACTGCAGCTATTGCCCTCAACTGGGGATGTAAGTAACGTTTCTCTGTATCAGCTTGTTCCAGCAAAAGAACCACGTCAAATTCTTGTTTTTACTCTTCACAGTGATATTAAAATCCTGATAAATCAACATGGAACGCCGAGGCCTACTTCACAGCAACATCTAAACCGACTCGACTCCACTCACTCCCGTTCATGAAGCACTATCGCTCTCAAGCGCCTGCACCAGATGAAAAAAATCTGTTCCTGTTCTTTGCTGTTGTTTCTTGCTGCACGAGCATGATCTGCCTTGACACTCTACCTCCAACACGACCAGTGAACCCACTCCTAACACAGACGCCCACTCTGGATATGGAATACGACATAAGGATGGATCCAAATACTCATTTCATTCTGTGGTAGCAGCTTGTCTCCTCAGACTGCTTTCTATCACTACATTTTTTCTCACCAATGAACAGTGTGTCTGTTGTCGTGGAAATGGACATTTGTATCTATGGAAATTGGAAAGTGTCATAGGTCCAGTGATGGAGCTTGTTTAAACTTTTTGATGCCAAAAAATTAGAAGCTTGGTTGTAACTGAGAGGTGCTGCTGCTGCTGCTTGGACATGAACTGAAGATGAACTGTCATAATGCAAATGGAGTGATCTTATATGAGGAGGACTTCATCATCCACCTGTTTCTGTTGTGTTCATTGTCCGCATACAAACACAGAGGCAGAAATGCCAACACTGCTGCTGCCTGGTGGTCATATTATAAAGGCCAAAGTCCTGACATCATGTCTGGTCTACTAGGTTGTTATGTAACATTTCTTTCACCAATCGTTATGAGAAAACCATGTTCCTGGAGTTTCCTCTATTCAAAAACAAATCACCATAAACTATGTGCTACTAGTAATTGACAAATCACACAGAAATGTGTGGCATCAGTGATATTAATGTCATCAAAACTTGTTTTGCAAGCTTTGATATTTATTCTAGGTTCCATTAAAAACTGGAAAGGTGAAATTTCTGAGTTCCCATTTGGAAATTATGAGGAAATGTTCCCTGAATTTGGATTTTCAACATGGAAAGTTTAACAAACCATGATGTAGGCACCGTCACCATCAACAGGGTGAAAGCTTTTTAATAGCAGGTCTGTGTTATTTAGATCTCATTAACATAGTTACACACACAGTACTATGGTAACCTGACCGCTGTACTGGAATGCAGTCAACTTGCAGTGTGTGATGATATTCCCAGCTCTGACTTCCAACTTCCAAGTTAAATGGAACACAGCATTAGTCAGAAAGGTCCAGTGCTTATGGGAAATAGCTGACGTCTGAAACAGAACCAGGAACAAGCAAGCTGCGTTTGATAAAAGCTGCTAAAACAAAAATTTTAACTAATATATTTTTGGGTGTAAGTCAATGACCTAATATTCCCAGTGCGTATGTTGCATGCCATACACCATAAAGCAAGTATTTGTGGTATCACACTTTGAGATATACTCGCTTAACAAACAAAACTCATTTTTTCCAGCTCCATGATGAGAGAAAGAAAGACTGCGTGTGTGTGACGCAGAGAAAGAAAATGTGTGTACTTGGTTGTGGTCGTCTGGACATTTAAGTCTATCTCTGTGCTTGTAGCTGACTCCAGCTGAATGTCTCTTATTCCGTTATATTTAATTATTCCCTCTGACCACACAAGGCGCAGCTCTATCTATTTAATAGACACAAAGTGATGGACAGTTGGCTTTTGTCCTCTGTGATCTGAAAGCCCTCTATTAATTTGGTTGATTAAGGTTATGTTTCACTAGAGATCTTGACTCACAGTGTTCAGATTCCCACAACATGATTTAATGTGAGATGAGTACAGCAGTTCTTTTTATTATGGCTTGCCTTTATTTCTAGTTTATTTTGTTTTGCACACCTCAGCTCCTTTTACCATTATGAAAAGCAGATAATGAATTTGATAGTAACCTTAGAATTACTGTGCAGTTGGGACACAGCTTTAATATCTGTAGTATCAATGCTTGATTTATCAATCTGCCCATCACTAATTTAATAGTTTGTGATGGAGCAGCACAGTTTGTCTGATGAAACCTTGTCTACAGTAAATAAAGCTTAAACTAAGTGGAGCTTTGCTATCGTCAGGCTCTATTAAGGCATTTGGTCAAACCTAAAATCTGTATTTTTGTTCTTATTGAACAAAGATTCTGGCAAATACCTTGTTTTAGACAAAAATCACTGGAGTAAGCTCTTTTTCACTGCTTGGGTGTAACTCTGGCTTTTACCATTTAGGGTTTTATTGGCTGATTAGTTTTATACTTGGAGCTCATCTTGACCTTGTGTAGTCAGCGTTCTCTCAGCTTTCAGAGCTTCAGTGTGACGCTGTGCCAAATGCCAGAGTGTGTGCCAACCTGCACACAAACAACCTGCTTTGTTTTAGCCTGTCTCTGTATAAATGTGGGAGCGTCAACACGCTCTGTGTATGGATGGCTTTGGGGTTGAATTTGAGGAGCTAAGCTGTGGAACTAAATCAGCCCTTTGTCTCCTATACCCTGTGCATGTTTACAGTATTGATTACAGAATGCTTTTACATAAGACTGTAGCCTCATTTAGCAGGAGCACAACTGAGCACCTTGTAAATAAAGCGTGTGAGAAATTGTCCACCAAGTAAAAATATTTGTTTTCTCTCTTTGCAATGTCATAGAGACATAACTGACCCACTATCAACTTAGGGCCACAAATGCAAATGAACCATAGAGATTTTTTTAAATGAAAACATAAAGCTTGGCCCAAAGGTTCAAAGCAGTGACATGTTTGAACTTTGCACCACTGAGATGTTGACCCTGTGTGATGTCAGGCTTAGGTGGAAGAACAGCGGCCGGTCCTATACTGCAGCATTCACATTTTGCGAATGTTCACATTATCCAGATGATTGTTTGAAAAGTTGTTTGAAAAGTTCATCACACTTAAGTTGGATTCAGGTACATATTATTTATTATTTCCCAGCGATATCTTTTTACAACTTGGATGTTGACATGAATTGTATCTGCAAGTTGGAAACAATTACAATAAGTCTATTTTGACTTGAATGCTGCATGAGGACACCTCCAGCCCACTCCACCCACTCCTGTATGTAGCATGCCTGTATACTAATCACATTATGCAAAAATGGTCCCAGCTCGATGTAATGCTAGCTTTCCTGATTTTTGCTCTAGGTAGTATACTCAGACACAGTTTTGTATGGAATTTGCTTGTGCTACCTCTCAGAGCTGCCTACAGTGTTTTATTAACTGCGCCTCACATTGTTTCATTTTGACGGTTTTAACTGACTGTTAAATCACCAGTGCTATGGTTTGTATTTTGCTCTGTTGTGTTACTATTGGATACTTTCACTATTAACATTGTGCAGGGTTTTATTTGTGAACACGGTTCTACAAATGTATACAGTCATTTATCTCTAGTTCAACTTGCACAAGTTCTGTAAATAGAAATATACCCTAGCAATCTGTATCTAAACAGAAAAGTGCCCAATAAGAGTCAAGTTGTCTTAACACTGAGAAATGGAAAATTCTGAGGAAGATTTTATAGTCAACAGGGACAGTTTTTGTCCTTAAAATAACATGTGAACATTCATCTAACCCTATCAGTGAGTAGGTGGACGTAGATGTACCAGTGCTTCTATGTTAAATCAATTCTTGGAATTAAAATCTCATGTCATCACATGCGCCAACGATGACTATTGGTGTTCTCTTTGCAAATGGAACAGTGACAAGCTATCAAGCAATGCAGAGCAGAAAACCGTACAGAATCAACTGAGAAATAATGACTGAAAAAAATTTAGATTTAAAGAAAGAAAGATGGACACAAGGCTGTTTGCTGGTCTGATATAAGAAAACTGCCTAAGAGTATTATTAACTGAACTCTCACAGAAGCAGTGGAGGTACTGTATACACCAAATGTCATTTATACATTGTAGTTTAGTTGTAATTACTATTTTACATGCCTCCATGAAAATGGGAAGAAAATGAGGACAGATTCTCCCGATGACAATGCTGTAACAGAAGTTGTAGATAATTCTAAAATGAGATTGCTGCAGAATACGTATACAACAGCCAAAAGAAGGAATAAGATAAGTTTGATACGTTTGGTATTTGACTGCATTGCTGTAAATAAGAGACATACACAGAAAAGCTGAAAATCTTCCATAGAAGTTCTCATTTCGAACACACACTTGACTGTACATGCTGTATAGATACTATAGGTTCATCTGATTTTCACAGATCTTTAAATGACTCCTGACAGAAAGAATCAATGCTCTAGTGTTTCCTGTGGTAGCGTCTTGTAATTTCTTTTCAATCCCATTTATCATTTTAATTTCTTTTGTAAATGCCTTTTTGACAACTGATTCCTTAATCTTTGTATTTTTTATATTTCTATTCTCATTCTCTGGATCTCTTTTGTATGTACATGGTAATGTTTGTAAGATTCACTATAACCTGCTTCCTGCTTGCTTTTTTTTTTTTTTTTAAACAGCAAGTTTGGGGGATGCTGTAAGCATGAGTATAATGTCAGCTGAATTCATTATGTCCTCTTATTATTGACTGCTATCTCCTGCCACTGGACTCTTTGTGCCTGTGCATGCCTTAAATTGACTGCTTTATGAAGCGTACAGAATGAGTATGGGTGTACACAATGCATTTATCAAAGACACTCTTGATCTTGACTACTGATGTTAAGTATTTGATCATGTTTGAAGGGAATAAATCCCAGTTAAATACTACCTCTTTCAAGTCTGCAGGCTCGTGAATCTCAGTGTAAATATACACAAAGACATTTCTTGATGGGGCCATTCATCAGTGGTGATGTTGAAATAACTAAATATAAACTCAGTTGTTACATTTACAGACATTACTATTGTTGAATCGCGGTCCTGAATAGAAATGTGTTTACACTCACAGGTTTAGACAATTAGCTACAGTACAGGAAGCTGGTTGAAAATATGAATCACCCCAACTGATAAAGACTTAGTCAGTGTCTGTGACTAACCGCTGTGTTTTGCTGAATACGAAACATTTGCGTTTGAGATCAAAAGATGGACATGAGACAAAAGTTCATATTTTCAGCTTTTATGTGGCTCGTGACTCAGAATATAGCACCTTTGTATCAGATTACCCAAATTCTGAGTACATTTGCAAAACTGTTCTTTGCAATAACTGCATCAACCCTGAGACTCACTGGTAAATCACACAATTATTGGTTCCTCCTTTGATCCGCTCTTCAGAGCTTTTATGGCAGTCTTCTGCAGCTCTTGTTTTGGGCAAGGGTCCCTTCAATCAGTTCTTCAGGAGGTGAAAGACATGGATTAATGCCTGGTGATTGACTGGTGGAGTGTTTTGGATCACTGTCTTGGTGCATGATGACGCTTTCTCCCTCCCTTGATGCATTTCTCTGTATATTTGCAGACAAAATGTTTCTGTCCATCCTGCTGCTACCGTACTTAAATCATCAAGATGAGTGAGCCCGCTCCAGCAGCAGCCCTGACCCAGACCTGGCCATGATGACAGTACTTCCACTGTGCTTCACAGATAAGTTTGTCTGGTTTACATCATGAGCAGATTTGTTTCCTCTGCAATAGTTTGGCGTGTCTGTCACTTGGATAGAGGCGAATCTTTGTCTCATCAGTCCACAAATGTTTGTTGGGTCATCTCTGTGCTTTTCTACAAAAGCCAACCCAGTTTTGAGATTCTTTCTGCTGATGTGAGGTTTACATCTTGTGGTTCACCTTCAATATTTCTGCTCATTAAGTTTCATTCAAAGGAAGGATTGCAATATGTTCACCCCTGTGTTTTTCCATCACAGCTCTCACCATGCTTCTGTCACCAGCTGTTGTTCTCTTCGGATGTCCCATTCTTTATGATGCTCAACACACCAGTGGTTTCTTTCTTTTTGAGGACACTTTTTAAGGACACCTTTTAGGGACCTAACCTCTAACCTCTAACCCAAAGCCAATACCAAGAGTAGTCATAGTTCTTGTTGGGTAAAAACGTCAATCTTAGGACACTCCTAGGCAACAAGAAACACTCAGTCACATGTTCAACTACTTTTGCTTTGCTTTTTGGGTCATCTGACACTGAAGGTGCTTTCTTCTCTGCTGTTTAACAGCACATGGCAACAAATAAAAGCCCCAAAACTAATAATTCGTCTCATTTCCATCCTTTGGTTTTATAGCAAAACCAAATGAATTAGCCTTCATCTCAGTGTTCTCAGGACTGTATTTCTTTATTCATACATTAATACTCAGGGTTGTTCTGATGTTCTTTATTTACATCCATATTTGAATAACTACATTTATAACAAGCATTTTTATATCACACAGTGATGAAAATGTACTGATTTCCTGTTTAAAAGTTTAAAAGTATTAATATGTGCAAGGATTGTATTGATTTTTTAGTGTTGGTAGCTTTTGACCAGGTTGTTAAACAGAGAACACTATTGGAAATTACAATTGATGTGCTGTACAGTATCAGTAGAAATTTAAATGACTGAATTTATTTATTTATTTATTTCTTTTACCTCTGTCCTTCAGGGACACACTAAATTGCTCCCAATGGTTAGACTAGCACCTTAGAAGGCATCTTGCTGTGTGAGTGTGAATCAAAAGTAAATTGTACGCCCTTTGGATAGAAGCAGCCATTTAACATTTGCACAGCCACAGCTATTATGTAACTTCTCCTACTCACCACTTTCCCTTTATTACACTGGGGACCATCTTCAGATCTCTGTCCCTCTACTGCAGCCCAGCTCCCATGTCCTCTGCCCTCCTGACATAAATAACAAAAACTTTCAGAATCATCTGTTTTATTTTTTTTTATGTTATATGCACCTCTATGCACCTACACATTCCTGATTTTTCCTCATGAATGCAATAAAGGTAGTACCATGCTGAAAACTGAAATACTTTCTTACAGTACTTCTCTGTAGAATGTGTTCAATTATTTTAATATGATGTATGTTTAATATGCACCTACGTGCTATTGTTCAAAACAAGTTCATGTCTCAAAAGGTATACAAGGTGGGAATATTTAAGCCAAACCTACAGTACCTAATGCAGTTGTTATCGCCCTGACAGTGAAAGTAGTTAGTAATCAGGAGTATATACAGTAGAGCATGAGTAAATTGTATGTCATGTACACATTAGTAGCTTTACAGAAAGAGACAAATCTACATAAAGCTGATTGCATGCCAAGAAAATGAGCATTCAATGGTTTAAATATGTCCAAGTGCATTTTTTTGAGAAAAGTAGATGTAAATCACCCACGTAGGGGAGAATACTTTTATTTTCTTACATTATATTGTTCTACATGTCTGCAGACTGGCTTTTGTTTGGCAAGTTCTCTTTTTTTTACTGGCAAGAATAAATGAAAGATGGATAGAGAGCTGTAACTAAGGAGTGGACATTTCTCTGTACGTCCTGTTTCTAGGACGAGAGAGTGTGTTGTCACGGCAACCATTGGAAAGGGAGTGAGAGGCAACTGGGGACACAGAGACGAGCGAAAGAGAGGAATTAATAAAAAATCTCTCTCGCTCTGTGTGTGTTTGCTTCATTTTAATTTTAGATTCTTATAAATTATTAAGAGACATCACGACTGAGGCTAACAGAGGAGAGATCAACAGACAGACGGAGGGGGGTCAGAAGACAAAGAAAAGGGGGAGGAAACAAGAACATGCAAACAAGGATGCAGGCTGAGTTGTAAAAGAGAAAAAAAAGAAGTGAGGGAAGGAAAAATACAAAAAAACGTTTGCCTTATGTGTGTGGGAGTGAATAGTCGAGGCTTAACTGAGATAAATGAATGTGTCTCTGGGTGTTTCTGGGTGTGGGAGGCTGCAGGCAGGGGGAAACAGAGGAAGCACTGAGGAAACAAAAGGTGGAAAAGCAAGTGGACACAGAGCCCAGAGACCGAAACGTAGATGGAGGGTGCAGATTGGAGGCAGTGTGTCATAATGCAGCTGAGAGCGGGGAGATGAAGCAGCAGGGGAGGAGGTAAAGACAGTGATAACAGAGAGAAAGCAGCTAAATGACTCAGTAAACACTGCTTGAAGGAATCAATGCTGCACTGTCTGGTTAGATATGATTGTTTATAAGACGCTTTTGAACAAATGCTGCCACTGAGGTGAAAAGTTTATTCTGACTCAAACCCACACATCGCCCGGCTGTTCCAAATACTGAAAAAAACTTGACAGGAAATGTACCTATGAATGCTTATAATGCTATGATAATAAAATATTTTTAAGCGTGTGTGTGCACAGGTCTTTAATTACAACATTTCTACTGGTCCTCAAACTTTAAAAAAGGGCAATTTGAGAGTTAGGATTTAGTTTTGGGGTTAAGGTTAGAATTAAGATTAGGATTATGTATTTTGCTTCAGTATTTTTTGTTTGTTAGGCTAAGATGACTAAGGAATGAATCATCTATGTATGTGTGTGCATGCTGCTTGTGGTTACAAGAAATGATTGTGATGGCTCCCTCTGTTAGAGCTAATGCAGCTCGATGGCAGTTTATTAACTGTCAGTACAAATGTGAAAGAAAACACTGTGGGAAGACAAACAACCACAACTACAGTGGAGCCAGAGATGGAGATATAATGTCTTTAATGACAACAAAACCATATATATCTAAAAAATTGAAGATCACTACCATATGGGGCAAGAGTGAACAGGATAACTATAAATGAATCTTTGGAACTCCAAAAAGGTCTTAATAAATAGGACATTATGAAATAAACAACTGTGTTTACTGTTTTTAATATATATAATAATGAAATTATGAAATCATACGACTCAATCGTAGATACACTACATCATTGTTAAGGATGTTTGTGTTCACACATTCAGTTCACCTGAGCGAATCCCGGAGAAAGTCCGGAGTCCAGTTCATGTGTGAAAGCAGCTTTTGTCACACAACTGTAGCGTTATTCATACCCAGCCTTTGGTCAGAGTGGCAGCTATGCTTGAAAATGTATATGACCTCCTACTGTGGAGGAGTATGCATTGCTCAACAAAACCTAATCAATACTTCATGTACTATTAATAATGGATGAGTAAAGGAGCAGCCATCACATACATGGCTCCGCCCTCTTGCTTTGATTGACAGAAAAGTCATTCTGCTGAATGAGGTGTGTGAGGAGGGAACAATCTGGAAGAAAGCTGATGTTATTGGTGGGGTTTATAGTAGGGCAGTAGCTATTGATTATTATAATAATCAAATATTCTATGGATTGTATTACAGCCATTAATTGAGTAATCACTTAAGAAATAATTAAATTTTATTAAAAGGCATTGCTAAATATACAAAAAAGGGCTAAAAATACAGCATTTTAAAATGATTTATTTATTTTTTTTAGAAAAATCTGTAGGACTCATTCTTTTAATCGCAAACTATAATTAATATATATAAAAACAATTGGTTTTGAAGAAAACTATTATTTCCATTCTAAATGGAAATAATATATAAATTATGCCTTTTGAGTTGTACAACTTTACTTTGAGAACTACTAATTTAAACCAAACCACAGCCCAGGCATATTATCAGCCTTTACATTTGCATTTAGCAGAAAGTTACAGAAAAGCTCTGTCTTCAGCAGTTTCTTGAATATTGGGAGTGAGGTTGCTGACCGTGCAGGGTTCGGTAGCTCATTCCACCACTGTGGGACCACAGTAATGAAGAGCTTTGCAATGGATTTTTTGTTTTGTGATGGAACCACCAGACACCGTTCGTTGGCAAAGCGTTGTGTGGGTAGGAAGGACTGTAGATCTGAATGAGGGAGTTGGGGTAGATAGGTGCTGTTGAGCTGACCACTCTGTAGGCAAAAGTCAGAGCTTTGAATTTGATGATGGCAGCTAAAGGAAGCCAGTGCAGAGATTTGAGAAGCAGGGTGATGTGTGTCCTTTTTTGTTGATTAAAAATCAGACATGCTGCTGAGTTTTGTATTATCTGCAGGGGTTTAATTGTGAATGCAGGTAATCCCGTCAACAAGGCATTGCTGTAATCGAGACGAGATATGACCAGCGCCTGCACAATCAGTTGGGTTGTATATATTCTTTCTAGAGACAGAAGAGATGGTAGTAGTCTGTAAAGATCAGTTGGTCATTAATGATAACCCCCAGGTTTCTGGCAGACTTAGTGGGGACAATCACTGAAGACTCAATGTTGATGCTGATGTTGTGGTGTAGCAGGGAAGACTAGAAGGTCTGTGTTGGAGAGGTTGAGCTAAAGATGTCTTTCCATCATCCAAGCGAGATGTCAGACAAACAGGCAGTGATGCGTGATGAGGCAGTCGAGTCATCCAGTTGAAAGGACAGGAAGAGCTGTGTGTCATTAGCATAGCAATGATAGGAAAAGCCATGTGAGCAGATGATGGAACCCAGAGATGTAGTATAGACAGAAAAAAGAAGAGGACCAAGTACTGAGCTCTGTGGTAGAAAGGCTGTGAGAGTTGGCCCCTGCCATCTGGTGGTTCACCGTGTCAAAGGCTGCATAGATCAACTAGGATTTAGGCAGAGTACTGTCTCGTAGCTTCTGTAGCTGACTCTGAGAAGTACTGTTTGTGTAGACTGACCACTCTTGAAGCCAGACTGGTTGGCATCAAGGAGGTTGTTCTGAGAAAGAAATCTAGAGCTGATCAAAGACTGCTCATTCAAGGGTTTTGGCAAGAAAAGGAAGAAGAGAGACAGGTCTGTAATTGTCAGCAAGTGAGCGGTCAAGAGAAGTAACAGAGTAATCTGTGCCTGTTTAAATGAGGTGGGGAAGGTGCCTGTTGTGAGAGATGTATTAATGATTTATGAAATGGCAGGGATTAGTGTTGCTGCAGCTGCTTGAAGGAGGGTGGAGGGAATAGGATCTAGAGATTAGGTGGCGTGATGGTTTGATAGAAGGACTTATATCCAGATCAAATCCGCACCCGTACATAATTAAACACGGCAAAGTGAATGTACAACTATCCAGAATACAGGAAGTGGTAAAAGGGGAAACAGATGATTGCTGAGTGGCATCATCTGGCAGGGTTGCAGGGGCCTGACCAGGTGGTTGTGTGGGTATACAAACAAAAGCAGGAGGGAGTGATCAGTTATAACTGGAACAAAACAACATGGAACAAGGGGAGAAGCCATAACCTAACCAGTGGTGCTGGGTGAAACAAATGATGTGGGTAAATTTTGAAAATTGTGACACATTTAATGATGTAATAACTAATATTAGCACATTAAAGGGTTCCTGTTATACAAAAGCCTCTTTTTCATACATTCATATGGCTCTTAGGTGTATGTAGACGCACACTAATCAGGTAAGAAGTGCACACCCTGCTTTTCACTCATTGATCATCAAAGATATTTTAATATTACACAGAGTAAATACAAAATGCTGTTTTTCAAATGCTGATTTCATTTATTAAATGAAAAAAAAAGCTGTCTAAACCAGCCTGGGCCTATGTGAAAAAGTAATTGCCCTCTAAACCTAATAACTTGTTGTGCCACACTTGGTGGCAACAACTGCAAACAACTATTTGTGATAACTGGCAATAAGTCTTTCACATCACTGTGGAGGAATTTTGGCCCACTCGCCCTTGCATTGTTTTAATTCAGCGCCATCTATTTAAGGTCATGCCACAGCATCTCAATCAGATTTAAGTCCAGACTTTGACTAGGCCACTCTCTATATTTTTTTAATCCATTCAGAGGTGGACTTTCTAGTGCTTTTTGGATCATTGCAATGCTGCATAACACAAGTGCACCTGAGCTGAGGACATTCTCCTCCGGGATTTTAGTGCAGAATTCATTGTTCCATTAATTATGCCATTATGTCATCCAGGTCCTGCAGCTGCAAAGCAGATCATCACACTACCACCACCATGCTTGACTGTTGATATGATGTTTGTTTTTATGAAATGCTGTGTTAGTTTTACCAGATGAACACAGGGCCAGGCAGGTTTGGACATCTTTTTTCCCTTAATAAATGAAATCATCATTTAAAAACTGCATTTTGTATTTATTGTATTTATTTAATATTAAAATGTGTTTGATCTGAATCATTTAAGTGTGACAAATATGCAAAAACATACAAAGTCAGGAAGGTGGCAAATACTTTTTAACAGCACTGTAAGTTATGAGTGGCATAGTTGCAAAAGTAGGGCGAAGAGGTGCAAGGAGCAAAGTTGTGGCTGTAGTCTTTTTCACCAGTGTCTTGCTGTCAAGCTTCTGATTCCTTTTACTACTGAAGACATTGAAAGCTTTTTTCAAGCACCTTTGGCTTTTCCCATTGAGTTGTTGTTTTGCTGGGAAATATATTTTCCAGTTTTCAGTCCTCTTTTATGGTTCAGTAGGCTTTCCACCAGGCGCTCCCACTATGTTGCTGCTTTCATGTCACTCTTGACCTCCACAATCTTTGGACCACAGCTGGTGGGATGCTCAGTTTCTGATGTTATTTTACAGCAGGGACAGTTTTTAGTGTGTAATGGTCGGAAAGCTCAGTTTTAGTTGAACCTGTTTGTGTGAGTCTCGTAATGCTAGCCCACATGCCATGTGCTCTGTATTGCATGTTGGATGCAAAAATTCAGAAGAAAATGGCAGTTTGGGCAGATCTTTTTCTACATGTTTATTATCATTATCATTATTATCATTATCATTTTACAAGCACTTTACCAAACTGGTAATGTTTTAAAAAGGTTTTTTGCTTAGGAGAAAGTACCCAGATGTACTTGGACCAATACCTTGAAGTGGTATTGTCATCATTATAACATTACAATAAATAAGAATGTCTCAAAATCTACTAATCGAGCACAAATAATTACAACTCAAGAGATGTTTTATATTTGCATACTTTGTCTTACCAATAGTCCAAAGCCCAAATGTATTCATCTTACAGAGAATTAAAAAAGAATCATTTTTAGAAACCAAAAACCAGTACATTTCTTTCATTCTTTCATTCACAATGGTGATCCAAGTGGTAATCCAAATAGTTGTCTATTAATTTCCTGTCAGCGGATCAATTGATTAAACACTTCAGAACTGAATGAAAGAAAATGAAAGTTTGTAGTCTGATAATTGAACCGGATTGTTATGTAACTGTTCAGTCTGGTCAGAGCTTTATGTAATCTGGTTGACCAACAAATCCTGAATATCCACACAAACACAAAGGTCAGGAACATCAGTCTCCCTGTAGGAGATTGATGTTCATGTTATAGAAGATAAAGAAGGGGAAAATATAAGAGGAGACAGCTGGAGAGAATTACAGGAAACCTTGAGGGATTTCATTAGCTTCCCCTGACTGAGTTATCTAATCGATGGATTGAATTAAGGAGGAGCCACCTCTTCAGTATGATCTGCATCTGCTTGGCTACAGATACGTTTGTCCTGATGTCTCCTTTGTGATAACAGTCTAGTCCCAGTGACAGGATCAAACCAATAGCGCATGTATCTGATATATATACAGAGCATTATTTTGTGGTTTTGTGCATCATTCTTTCTCATTCATGTAAACAATTGCTTTAGCATTTGTGATAAAATATTGTACTCCATTTTATGGATATGGATAAGAAAACATCAGATCATCCAAGAAAGGCAGCCAGAGTATCCCATCCTCCTGCACCACAGCAACAGAGCAGTTTAATATTGACTGAACATCAGCATTAACTGCTGTCTTACAGTAGCTGTAGTACTAAACAGAAAGAACTCTTTGGTTGTCAGTTTGCAGGACTAAAGTTTGTAGACAGGATTTTTAAACTTTAAAACACTGCTAGTAGTGTGTCCTCTGTAGTGTGTGCAGTTTAAGAAGTTGAATGTATTTGTGGTTGCAGGAGAGATCTCCTCTACAGCTTTGCTGGAGATCAGCAAAAACAAGATTTATAGCAGACTGAACATAAACCACAGTCTCTAGTTTGTCAGTGAAGAGCAAATCAGTAAAGCATTGCACCAGTTTAAAGTGTAAGTCACCACAGTGTTCATGGATGGAGAGATATGATGAAGGATGTATTGTGGGCTCTGTGGTTTCTACAGTAAGTTTCATTTGTGGTCCAGGTCTATGTCACAGTTGGAGCGTAGTAGCTGGTGGTGTAAACATGTCAGATTCTTTGATTAAAAAAAGTGAAGCAGAGAAGTCAACCCCAACTCCCAGTGTGCATTTAAACAAAACAGTCATAAAACTTACAGCTTACAACAGATACCTTTTGGAATCTGGTTGAGTCTTTTGCAACACCCTTGCTCAAAAGTTGTGTCACACTGTGCTGTGTGTAGTTACCAGTTGTTGGAGAGCTCCAGGGTTTTTATTTTCATTACTGAAAAGACAAGACTTATACTGCACTTATCCTTTTACTGCACTGCATTTGGGAATGCTTTGTTTGTCACCACATGTTATATTTGGTCATAAAGTGAAAGTGAACAATCCTGGCATGAGAACATATTTATGGTATTACAGCAAAGATGACGGTGTACACTAATTATTGTGTAGAGCCTAAACATTTATATTTTAAAAGGAAAGAAAGACATTCAAATTACCAAGGAAAGTGTGTGTCTCCTCTCTCAACACCTTCTTTATGAGCTCTCAGTCTGACAGGCTGCTTCTCTCTGATCACTGTGGCGTTGATGGTCTCCAACACCACCACCTCCTCCCATGGTCTGAAGTAGGTTATTGTTTCTATAGAACGCTTTTGCATCTCTGTCCATGCTCCTTATATTATCATACAAAATATTGTTGTTTGACTTTATATAAAACCATACCTGGTACCATGGTTTGGATACATAATCTGCAGCAGCATCAAATCTTGGGAGACAAATGTAGGATGTAATAACAAAAGAAGGAAGCGCTTTTCTGTTACTAAAGTGTAAAGCTCCAATGTTAAAGCACAAGCTTACACACCATGTGGTCAATTTTAAATTGCAATGAGGGAAAATTCTCGTTTCAAAATGGTACATTTTAAATAGGCCTTCCTCCTTTAGGTCAGTCTCCTCCATTATTTATGTCTCTG
>OMLM01010004.1:28714-54602 GCA_900302695.1 Helostoma temminkii | reverse complement strand
GTCCGGCGGTACCATAGCGCCTCCTCCCAACACACACCTGACCTTCCACTGCACAGGCCACGGGAATGGAACAATAACCTGCAGCTACGAAAACCACAAATGCTTTGTGAAAGGCTCGACACTGCGCTTTCACAAAAATGCCAAAATGTCACAAGCTTCAAACTTCGTGGTTGCAACATGGACTGCCAGTAAAGTTTTTGCCTCCTGCGATGAAGGTCACCTTTAAGCTCTAAACGGGATTTTCACAATAAAAGCAGACATATTCATTCAAGTGTTTTGTAATTGGGATGACAGTGTAATTATAAAGCTGGGAAACAGCACAGCAGTATATCTAAGATGTACTTTACTGAGTGTGCAGAGAAGCCTGTTCATTAAATATTATGGATGATAATCTTCTTTTGTGGAGGAATTTCCTTTATATCCATAAGTCTGTGAGGAAATAACATCTAAAACGTAGTTTGCAAGGAGAAAAAGGAGAGAGGCAGATTTGGTTTGGTATTTTTTCCTCCCCTCTCTAAAATATCACTTTCTTCTGTGTTTTCTTTGGGTGAAGTTAGTGTGAGTTCACAGCATGGTGCCAAGCTGGGAGTCTCTCATGCTGGTATAAGGTTTAGGAGCCCTTGAGCAAGTCTCCCTACCAGGCTGACCTCTGACCCCCACACTGGAGAGTGGAAGAGAACACGCTTCCCCTGTAGTGTGGATGGAGCGAAGTAAAACGCGTGATGAGTAAAGTCCAAACGTAAGAAGCTTTTTAAAAAGCAGCGGGTGAAGAAGGGGTGTGAGCTGGTGGGTGTCGCTGGTGATGTCACACCTCCCAGACAGCCAGGATTGGACCCTAATTAGAAAGCTCGGCAGCAAATAGATAGACGTCCTGCATGATTGAATTCAAAGTGGCTGATGCCAAACATTTCTGCAGAGGCGCAGAGAGGAGCAGGAGTGGACGCGGCTGCTGTGCTCAGAGCCGCCACGCTGCGCTGCGAACAGTCTCTCCGTGAGCTGGAGACGAGCTGGAGTTTCAGAGGTGATACAGTAGCAGCAAGACGCGCTCCCCCTCGGTTTGTAGGGATAAGGAAAAAAGGAGGGAGAGCCGAAAATATACTACGAGTCTACGTCAAAGCCGAGGACGACGCGTTATCAGAGAGCAACGGAGGCTGAAGCGAGACAAGTACAAAGAGAGAGTCGAGCCGAGTCCAAGTTATTCCTGCGCTTCGCTCCAAAGGCTGCGCTGATGGCATCCGTACTTGGAAACAACAGTCGCGCGTCCGGGGCTCAGAGCGGACAGGTGAAATGCAAGCTGAAGAGGAGGAGGAGGAGGCGATCGAAGAGAAAAGGTAAAACTTTACAGCACCGCTCTCCCACCTTCCCTTCTCTCCTGGGTGTCTTTTCTTTCCAGCCGAGCAGAGGTCGAGCGCACCTTGGCGGAGCATCGGAGCGCACGGAAAGTCCGCTGCCGCTCGAGCTCGGCGCGGCTTTAGCCTCTGTGAGGTGAGAGCTCCGCGGAGCTTTTAGTTCGCGAGTGTTTAAACTGTGGAAGGATAAACGTAAAGAGACGTTGCTGCTTTGTGCGTGAACGGTGGAATAAACTGAGGCGCCGGTTTTTAACGACGCGTTGTTTCCCCCGCAGAAGTTGCCGCTTCGTTTATTGTCTTTCCAACGTGTTAACTACGAAAAAAGAGGATGTTGGAGAAGGAAACTGAAGAATTAGTTAAGGTGGAAGACAAAGCCAGAATTTTCCCAGACAGTATTTTACATTCCTCATTGAGAACTCAGCAGTATATTGAACAGTGACATCCTGAAGCATTTCTTCCTTTAATTTCAATTTAAAAAATATTTTCTCCTCCATCAGAAGCTTGAACTTCTGCCTCTCACTTCAGTTTTAGGCCTGAAACAGGAAGGAAAGAAAGGAAGAAATGTAATTCAGTGGTTTCATTTATATTATTTGTAACCTCAGCTGTAGAGAGCAGACATGTGAGTGGCTGTATGCAGACATGTGGATCATGTGTGTGTTAACACTGACAGCAACAGGGACAGTTTTCTTAGAGATGCTGACTTGGGCTCATGGTAAATAAATATCCTGTGTGTTCACGTCATTTCTGTCATGCATTTACTGAAGAAAACACACACACACACACACACACACGCACACATTTCATATCTCACATGTTCATCTCACCACTTCTGACTTTTCTTTCTTTTTAAATGTTGGTGCTGTTCACTGGTATTTACACACTTCTCATTCAGCTACGCCAGTGAAAGCTTTCACAGAGCACAGAGTCTCCCTGATTTCATTTTCTTAAACATTTCTTAAAATAACACTGTCACCTAAACAGAAGCACCACACACTCAACTGCTCTGACACAGACACAAACTCCAGAAACAGGATTTCTACATGTAGTTTTTCCAGTTCCACATCCTCCGTCAGCTCCATAAAGGAAAAGCAGGGAAGGTTTAACCACGGCAGCAATTACACATTTCTTCTTCATTTATTTATATGTGTAACAGATGATAACACAACAGTTCGTGTTGTTTATGCTCGAAGATACCGACGTGCCGCCCTGTTGCATTGTGGAATATGGATGAGTGCTCGGAGCAGGCTGACGTGTCTGACTGCTATTGAATTGATAACGAGCTTTTCATAAACACTTTGCACTTGTCATCAAACGGCAAACAGACAACTGCACCTCATTTCCATAACCTCTTGATTTTTAATAGCCCAAGTAATTGAGACAAGGGAGACAATACATAAAATATAGTGCTGAGGCAAATGTATTTACATAATGGAAACGACAGAATTGGTTCCACAACATTAAGCATTGCATATGAGGACGGTGCAAACTCACGCACATTAGCTGGCAGGCCTTCGCAGTGTGTTTCAGAACGGCTAATTTATCAGGGCTGCTGATTCATTCTGATAACATGGGACATTAGGGGCCACTTCAGAGGGGCCCTTTGTAAATGAACTGTGTCTCAGAGAAGTGCTGATGGCTGCAGGAGGCGGCCTCTCTGGCGCTCCAGCAGCTGAAGCACTCGGTCACGTCGGCTCCTTTCTGATTGTCTTTCCTCTCTCGCATTTTAAGAATTTGTAAATAAGATGTCAAAATGAGAGCACAATTCATGATTGAAGGATTAATTTTTTTTATCATTATTATCCTTTATTTCAAATGTCATCATCTTGAGATTTCACACAATTATTTTTATAAACCTTAAGGCGAAAAGGCACAGAGGGATTATTGCATGACATTTGGGCCTTAATCCCTCGGAGAGGCTGCAGATTATTTGTAGATGGACTCGTGAAAACCTGTGTGTGTATTCAAAAGGTTGTAAGCAGATTCGTCCCTGCAACTTTAATTTTTTTTCTTCCCCCAAAACTCTAATTTAAAATTGTTCATTTTTGGACAAAGCAAATACAGACTAGAGATTAAAGGTCAGATTTGTTTGCTAATATTTTTTTTATCACTCAGGCTCTTATCCGCATTAAAAACCTAGAAATCTTACTTTACTAAATCCACCAGCTGTGTTTTTAGCTTTCTACTTTTCTTCAGACGCCTCCTCGCATTGTTCGGTTACAATGCTGTCAGCCTGGCACTGTGCGGATGAACACTTTGCTCTTGTTTGTTTGCTGTCCCTTAGATGTAGCATTGACCGGATTCGTGGACCTGCTGTGCGTCTGTCTTTTAATTAATTACGGCCTTGTGATTTAAAGTGATGTTGGTTCCACGAATCAAATCCAGTTGGGCGTGTGTGACCATCCGGTAATGTACAGGACCATCTGGGGGAATACAGCATAGCCCCAGATTTTTGATAAGACAGAATGTAAACAGTACCTGTCTATCACCATTATCACGGTTTTCCCCTTTCATATGCACAACATATTCTGAATCTTTTATCCGCTGTGTGTTTAATTTTTAAATCAGAAATAAGCAGCAGCGACATTTAAAGACCAGCATTATTTTTTTACAAGCACACACGCTCAGTGTATGGTGCAGTATATCAGCGTATCATGAAGAAGAACACAGAGTGCGGCATAATTTATTTAGCAGTTACTGTTCATGCTCTTGTTCCTAGTGAGGTGGTGGCACAGGGGTCGAGTGTGGGGCTAGCAGGGTGACAATCAGAATTGAGGTGGAGGCAGGAGAGGGCAGACAGAGGATGATGGTCATCACATTTTTGTGTTCGAGGCTTCGGTCTAGAGAGAAGATGGCCCACACGTCACTTGGCATCAGGCCCCTGATGCTCTGTGAAGGCGGCTCTGACTGTCTGTCTGTCTGAGGAGGAGAAGACTGAGAGGGGCTGTACACTATCATCTGTTTGCCTCTGTGCACCGATACAGACGGTGCTCAGCTAAGGGCAGAGGGAGACTAATACAGAACCTCCATTAGGATTTAACTGTTTTTAACAGCAGTTTTATCATCCAGGTACTTACACTATTTCTTTATTACATATTCCATCATCTTGTACTGTAACTACAAAATTCAGTGCATCGGTCCAAAAATATGGATGATCGCTTTTGAATGCTTGCACCTTATAGATGGTTATAACTGGCACTTTTTGTTTCTTCAGTCAGCTTTGTTTTTTTTTACATCTTTTGTCCACCCATTTATGTTGCATGTTGGGTGTCATGCCGCATGTTTCCTGTCTGCTACCTCTTCAGTAAAGGCAAGAATGCCTCAGAAACTGCACCTAAAGAATTTTTAAGCAACAGAAAAATGGAAAATTTTGAAAAAATTATTTTAAATTGAAAAAAAATTGTTCGTAGATCAGTTTCTAGTGTGTGACTGAATACATGAGTAAAAATGACCAGGAAATAGCTGGTGAAGATAAGCTGCACTGATAGTTCATTGAATCCATTGTTGCTGCTATATTTTCTGGAATTATGTGTGAATATGTATTATTGTTTTGTCTTTTACTTTTGACATTTAGTTATTTTTTCGCACCTGTTTCACACAGATAAAACATGACCGTAAAGCTGATTCTTTTTCAGAACCTGAAAAATGGCGTTGCTCTGCTGTTTTTAGTTGTGATGTACTGTGATATGCAGGAGGAAATGACAGAAGTCGTTCTGTATCAGTCTCAAGATTTTGAATCTACGCTTTTTGGTAACATCAGTATCTCAGTTTGGTTTTGTCACTGCAGCGTAACAGTGCCTCTAAATCAGTCCATATGCTTTGTAATGGACTATATTCTGCACGGTGTCCTACATTTACAGTCACTCATTCATACACAGTGAGCCAGACAACTTAAATGAACGTGCATCTAGCTCGGCCTTGCAAATAGCCTGTGCTACCAATTTCCTAATGTAGTTTTATCCACAGCAGGGGGTGGGTGGGGGTGTTTCTGGTTGTGGGAACACAGTAGTTACTGGTGCTGGTTTCCATGTCAGGACAGACCAATGTCACCCAGCCTGTGTGCTGTGAGGGAGAAGAAGAGATGTAAAGCTCCAGCTCTTTCAGCCCTGAAACACTTCTGTCACATTTGTTTGTGTTTGTGCTGATAACCGCATTAAGAACTGCGACAGAAACACTGCTGGCATTTATGAGGTTAATGAAGGTCAGTGCTGACGGAAACGGCGCAGCGCTCCTCGCCGTGCACACGCATGGCTTTGTGAATTTGCAGGCACTTCCTGATTAAGGGTAGCGGCGGAGGAGTCGGCAGTTTAGGACACGGCGTCCTCTAACTGACTGAGCATTTAGCTGAGGGAAAAAAGGTTATTACTACTGACTGTGGTCTCTCGAGGACGGCTGATAAAATGACCAAGGAAAAGGAATAGCACCACTTTAGCACATTAGCATAATTAGTAATTATCTCATAATAGTCCCTCTTGGCATTTCGGAGCTCGGCAGTGAGAAATTCTACTTAAAGTTCAGACACAGAAAACAAATTTGATGCCAAACTGTCTCAACAACACACAGTGTTGCTGCTGAGAGCCTCCTCAGTCGTGCTATGGAGAAAATGAATCAGTGTCAAAAGCACAGATGCAGATTTAAAACATTCAGAAGGTGACACCTAACTTAATTAGTCTGTTGTTTGATGACTCCCACAGTTGGAGCGATAAGGGTATCACTCATAAGAGTATCAGAAATAACTTGTTGTGCTTGTTGCCATGACAACAGAAACACACAAGTTTAATTCAGTTATGCTGCATCAATCTGTTAACACAGGCTTCGAAACAATAACCACTTTAAGGGAGACATTTGAGAACCGCAGTATGGATTAACTGTGTGTCACAGACTGTGCGCTATCATATGCGCGTGTGTATCAGGCTGTGCAGAGTACTGAGCTGGTGTGCCGCTGTTCGCAGGGAGCTGTCAGTCCTCATAAACAGCAACGGCAGCACAGCGAGTCAGCAGCATTATCACTTCATGTCAGTGTTTGTGCGTCTGCAGTCCACTAGACAACACAACACCAAAGATGTGACGGTGGAAACGAGAGAGTGGAACTGCTGTCACTTGTGAGGAGCAAAGTGGAGTGAGAGTGCTTTGAGTGCTGTTTGAACTCTATCAACATGTGACCGTGTATTACGTGTCAGACAGTCAGTAAATGCATCGCAGCAATAATTGTGACTGTTGTCTGATATCATCATTTACAGTTTGCCTTTTTTTCTTGATGCCTCTTCATTTGAATACACATGATGGTTGATTTAAAGCATTTTTAAGGACCTGGCAACATGAAACTATTCAGTAGTCTCATGCAATCAAGCTTCCCTTTTTATTTAAACTATTCAACTATTCAAAAGTAGATCAAACATCTGCAGAATGAAGACTGCTTTGCAGAATTTTCATCATCCCATGCTTCAGGATTGGTCCACTGATTTACAGTAATTTCTATAAAAAGTAATTTCTGTCAAATCAGATGTTAGCTCTTACGTTTTCCGTGCATGACAGCAGTGTCACACAGCTGAATGGAAAATCAACACTTACCATTAGCTGTGGGCTTCCAGGTAAAAGCTCACTCCATGTGTCAGTTAGTTTTTGTTTGTGGTCCTGTGAAAATCAGAGGTAAAAAGACGTAAACGGGTTGTGATCATTTCATTTGAAAAGACTGTTGCTGTGTTGTTAAGAATCATGTTAGAAGCAGAAGAACTAAGTCAATAGAACATTGTATTTTTCTACCTCTGAATTCATCATACAACACTTTCAATTCACCACTCTGGAGCGTCCTGACTTCCAGTTTGTTCCTTATGTCCATTTAATGCCAAAACTTGCACTTTTACTGACTTCATAGAAAACAGAAGGACCTGCATATTTTACTACTGCATCAGGCTGTGGTCATGAAGTAGAGGGATCATCCACCAGTCGTGAGGTTGTTGAATCTGTGTGTGTATAAATAGGTGAATGGAAACAATGTGCTCTGAGTACAGATAAAGTATAAAATCACAATATAAATTCAACCCGTTTGTGTTTCTTCATGACGCGTGGCCAAAACAGTTAATGACTGAAAAAAATTAGCACTGAGCCGTTAAAACTACTAAATGAGTTACAATTTTCCTTTTTTCATTGCAGTCTGAATTTATTTAATGTATAAGTTTGGTGCTAATTAGAAAAAATGCAATTTATAGACATTAATTTTTTTACAAAATTCTCGCATTTTATTAATACAATTAGTCATTTACCAATGAAATCAGTGGATTAACCAATAATAAATAGGCAGTATCGAACAAGATGTAACAACACCACTGTGTAGGAATTCTCCTAATTATAAGTTCTGCATTCAAAATATCATATAACATGTAAAGTAAGTATTGCTCAGGAATGTTTGGAGTGCCAAAAGTAAAAAGTAATATTTATGCAGAACTCATTTCAGAGTAATGTATGAAATATAATGTTATTGTAATGTAATTATAGATGAATTAATGTGTTGAATTTTGTAGCTTGTAAACATGGAGCTTTTATGCAATTTTTTATGATCTTATAATATGAATTTGAATTATTTCTGCACAGCTTATGATTTTCACATCTTGATCAGTTCAATTCTTATGATAACACTGTAGTTTGTCTTAGTAGATTATGTAAAGTAACTAGTAACCAACATCTTAAAAAATACTTTAGTACATTAACTAAAGTACAGAAATGTTCTTAGTTACTTTTTGCCACTGGCCTTACATCGAGTCACCTTATTCACTAAGTAGAGTCTGGTGACACACTTACTATTAGCTTTAAAACTGTGTTAGTTCAGAGTGTGGCTGTTAAAAAGAGTTTAGCATGCTATCAAGACGAGCTCTCACATCCGCTGTGAAATCCTGCCAGTAGCGTGCAAGTGCCCCACACATCACAGTGGCAAAACATTTTGCCAATTTATGATCCTAATTAGCTCTAACTGTGCCATCATCCCTGAGTCATCATGCCTGGAGAGAGGCCAGATCATTTGACAGTCTGTGGTTTCACACTTTCTCCATCCTTCCTCTTTTTTTTTTTCCTCACATTCATGTCTTCTCTATCATTTTTCCCTCCTGTCTCTCATCTCAGCAGCGCTCACACACTCCTATTGTTGTCCTCCGGTTTGCTGGTGTGTATTCACAGCCGTGCCACTAGCTGCTACTGTGAAAAAGGGACATATTTCCTGAGCAGAAATAGCCAAAGAAGGTGTTAGAGTTTGTGCAGCAAACAAGCTTAGTGCTGTTTCACAAACCTGATCCAAAAAATACAGCGTCAGCCATGAAACACGTTTAGCTGTCATTTGAATGCATTTGAAAATTAAAAATCAAAAACACACAAATGCCTTTTGATGGCATCGGACCAGCTGACTCTCAGTGCTGCACTGATGTCATGCTTCAGTCACATGACAGCACAGCTCCCTCCACCACTACGCTGACAAAGCAAAGTTACCACTGATATCCGCCTCATATGGAATAATGAAATTGGATGAAGCAGCTTAACCGCGCCGTCCCTTCTCTCTCCATAAGACTGGGTGCCTATTTGAGATAACGTTAATGAAGGGGACTTTAGCCAAGAATAGACACGACAAGGGGGGATAGGTGTGTTTCCTAACAGCATCCATTAATAAGATGGAGCGTTTTACAAGAGAACCTCTCCTGAGGGCTCTCTCCGGAGGTCGGAGAGAGTCCCACCACCATAACAACCTCCAGAAGAGTTCATTCTGCTGCAGCGCGTGTTTTCTTGAAGAAACGCGTGTTAACCTTGAGGTCCGCGCACCTCAGCCCGAGGTGGACACTCTATCATCATAATCACAGCTGTCCATCCTTGAATCTTTTTTTTAGGTCATTAATATGAATCTGAACGGCTATACCTTTGCTCTGTCAACACTGTAGGGTGTTTTTCCTTTTTGGAGGACACACAAGTTAAGCTCTATGGTGTAAGTGACCCTTCACTACTTACAGCCGCTCCGTCTGTCACAACAACAACAGTAGCAGGTTAATACTCATAGTTCTTGATCATTGATATTGTGATGATTGTGGACAATACTTTGTGATGTAATAAACAAATGGTAACTTACTTTTGTATTTACTTGAATGAAAAAGTAAAGTAGCATAAAACATACAAAAACTTTGGTACTATTAGTTTCTTGCTGCTATCATCACACCAATAAGCATCTAAAAATACTGTTGTACAAACTGAACTATCATGAAGTGAATCCAGACAACAGAGTTAACTCATGCTACTAAAGCCTGCTTAGAAAATCAATTATACCTAAATGGTTAACGACAAAAACAAAGGAGTAGTAGTTAATGGTGACAAACAGTGTAGATAAATGATTGGGCCACAGCTCATTAACTCTTCTTTTAGCTGCTGACTGGTCATCTGAACGTGCTGCTGCTCGAGAGAGAGTCACAGTAACAGGAGTGAACATTCACCGTCAAAGTGTAATGACTCACCTCACAGTTTGTGTCTGGACAAGAAGAACTAGATTTGTTTCTAGTCCCTTTTTGGAAAAAAAAAAATTGAAAAGTTGCTAAATCTAGAGACACGTTAACTAAATGTTCTGTACAATGGAAAGTCATGTGACCATACACACCAAAACTCAGAGACTGGCCATCTCTTTGTTGGGAGGAGTTTATAGTGAGCAGGTTGTCACATTCTCACATATATACATTTATTCATTTTATTAATAATTAATAATTAGTTTTATGTGATTATATAATCACACAGGTATTGACATTTCAATTGCATGTTGATTAATTGTGCAGCATATTTTCCTCGGGTACATACAGCAGCAGACACAAGGTGGCTTCTCGTTTCTTGTTAAATTCTGGGTTTCTGTATTACTCACAGTTTGTCAGTCAGGCTTCTGCACTCTTTCCTTTTAAACTGACATGCATCAGTGTGCAGAGAGCATCTGGAAAATGGAAGCAGAGACTGGTGATGGTGATTTGCTTAGCTAACAGCTAATTGTGTTGTGTTTTCTATTTGGTTATAATAATGCAATGTATCCTTAAAGTACTAGTGGTGTGTATTATGTATGTAAAGAGGTCTGTGTCGTGAGCTCAGTTAGGATTGTTATGTTTTCAGCACACTATGAGAAGTCAAGGGCAATCTCCTGCTCCTTCCTCAGCGTGTAAATACATCTGATGGTGGTTGATTGGTAGTAAATGGTGAATACACATTTCATCCAGAGCACATTAGATCCATGCGGCTGATTGAGTTGTTTAATGGCAGATTAGTGCACTGATAATGATGTGTGCACCGTGCGAGCTTCCTAGCTGCTTTATTTTTCTGCTCATATACGAGCATTAAATAACAGCTTTTCCCCCTCTACAGTAAATCCTCATGCATCGATTCTAGCGTCCTTTAGGGGCTTCCTTCTAGGAGACACCGACAGGCTTATCTTGCAAATCCTTTAAAAGGTATTTAATAAAAAAAAACCTTTGCCTGTATTAAGTCTGTCTGATGTTGTGCGTATTACCACACACTCAGCCATCGCCGGCTGAGTGTCTGGCCAAGCTGGAGTTTTCTATACCTCTGGGCCGATCTGTGCGATATGCAAAGTCCTGTTTTCTGAGTTTCTTCAACAGTCGCAGAGTGTGGTGTTTATTTTTCCTGATTTTGATTTGTACAGCTTGAAGTGGTGGAGCGTAATAGATGTGTTTGCATTTGCCGAAAAACTGAGAGTTCCAATCACTCATCCATTGCCTTTGATAGCTCAGAGTGTATTTGGCTTCGCCCAGATAAGGCCTGAGTATACATCGAGTCCGATTCAGTTGAATTCTTTGTACACACGGTGCTTTGGCATGGGTCTGCTTGGATAGGCTTTGGCATGATGGAGAATTTTATCCCCCCTCCTCTACCTCCCCGAAAATCCCACAGTGCTGCTGTGGGGCTGGAGCTGTCGGTGAAGGGTGAAGGGCGTGTAGGACCCGAGGCTACCGATGTTTCATTGCATAGAGGACAAACAGATAGGGTGTCTCTGGGTTTAAAGCGTCCCTGGAATGCTGGCACAGATGAAGCTTCATGCCCACCATTCCAAATTTAGACACAATCTACTGTATATTGTCTAAGTAAGAGGTACATGTGAACAGACTTATCATCTGCTCAGGCAGTTTAGCCCAATTTCAGCATCAGTCTTTTAGTTTTTTATTGGCAAATACAACACAACGTCCAATGTCTTTTTTTTTACTGTTTATATGGTAAACACATTGTTTAGAAAATGTGTTCTGAACAAATGCAAAGAGAATCAGGTTTTTTGCACTAATATTGGTCCCTCCCTTCTCACTGATGATTGACACAATTTGTCACAACAAGCTTTTTTATGATACAGTGGACCCTTGCAAAAACATAATTATACAGTGCTTTATTCTTCTTCTTAGTTTTCTATTTTTTTTCAATGTGGGACACACATTTTTCTCAATCTAGTGAATTAGTTTAGAATGGAATATTGATGAGGATGTACACTGTCATGGTAAGAGCACAGTGACAAACAGGCATCTGTAAATGTTTTAAAATGTTTTATTTTCACAATCATATCTTATTTGATTTTTCACTGGACTGTAAGTTAATACATTTTTAGCCTGAAAACTCCAAAGAGAAACTATCTAATCCTCATTTGTTTGATACTGGTTTACATTAAATTGAATTTTATGCTTTGCAGTATAACCTTACCAATTTAATTTTATGCTAGACTTTAAAAGTGAACCTGTTTCTTTTTCATATCTGCCATTCTAGAAGATTATAAAAACATTTTAACAAAAGTAGACTCACTAGATAACATGATCTGATGAGGAGTAATTCCTCCGCATGTCATTTGAAGGAGCTTGAATAAAACAGTTTTATACCATTTATGTATGTGTACTCACTAAAGTAGAACCATAGGAAGCAACTTGAAAATTGAAGTCGTCCTTTAAGTTCATCCCTCTGGTTCACAGACAAACATAATTTCCTAAATGTCTAAAAGCAATAATTGAAATCAATCTAATCATCTATTCACTAAAGCTTCTCATCTCTGAGCTGGATTCAAACTCATGCAGCAGTAAACTCAGTGTGGCCTGTTGGTTTGCAGACGAAGAGGAGAGAGTGGCAGCTGGGTTTAATGATAATGGTCCTGACGATAGCAGTGATAATCCTCCTGCTATTCCTGCTGACTGCAGAGACCCCGCTCTTTGTTCTCTGCTTCCCCTATTAGCGTGATGGAGGTTCATTTTAATTTGAATGGACCCTCAGTTGGATATGGGGAGATGTGCTCAACCATGAGCATGTGCAGACTTGGGTGGAAGAAAAATTGAGTGTGGAGAGAAATATGTGCACGTGGAAGAATGCTCTGTCGACACACACACACACAACAATTGAGAAGTGCACACAGGTCAATATGGTGACCTCGCTGGGCTGCAGGTGCTCTTATCTTATTGGCAACTGTTCTAGAAGATTTTTTTCCTGCCAGCCACAGCTGAAGCTAAAAACACCAAGATGGCAGACAAAGAGGACTTCAAATACCACTGGCTGTCATTGGACTGAGAGGCAGGGAGCCTTGTTACTGTTAAGTTCATGTTTGTTTCAGGAAGAGCAGTGAGGTGTTGGAGCAGATTCCAAAAACAGATATATCGGGATCAATAGATTGATCTGTTCTATAAATCAGACATGTGGTACACATCTTTGCTGTTGTTCCAAAGGTTGTTTCATGTTGACCAACACTTTCATTCAGCAGTAACGTGCGGTGGCTGCCAGAGACAAAGCACACATAAATATGAAAACACAAACAAAAAGGAAATGTGCTGCAAATCTCAAAACACAAACAAAGTTGAAGCACAAACAAAATGCAGCAAATAGAAAAGCACGTACAAAGAGAAAATGCTACAAATAGACTATCCTCCACAGAGGTGCTCCAGGACACTAGGGGGAGCAATGAGATGTGTGTCACAACCAGTTTTGGAGAAGTAATCAAGCTCTCGCAATACATCCACGGTTAATTTCTGTAAGAACAACATTTCTGCATAGAAGATTTATGATTCTGTGATAAGAAACGCAATAGAAACACTCTTTCACACAATTGCTACCAAAATCTTGTTAAAAGAAAATATATACTTGAAATCTTCTCTTCCTCACAAGAAAATAAAGATTAATTAAAAAATAAATTTAATGAAATAAATTCAACAAATACATTTGTATACAGATTGAAATTTTATTTGTATGTAAATGATTGTGTAGTGTCCTGGAGCACTTCCGGTTTAGAACAGTCTATTTTCTCTTTGTACGTGCTTTTCTGTGTTTACAGCACATTTCTGTTTTGCTTGTGCTTTGACATTAGTTTGTGTTCTGTGATTTGCAGTGGATTTTTTCTTTGTTTGTGCTTTCATATTTGTACATGCTTTGTCTCTGGCGGCAGCCGTAATAATGTGCTCAGCTATTGTAAAAATACTGTGAGTACTTCCATACTGTACTCAGTAGTATGTGCAGTATAACCTCACCAAGTCAGATGTTTGTACCAGCTCCCTGTGGCACAGTTAGAGTTTGTACAGTCCTAGCCTGGTGTAGAATGGGCAGACAGTATAAACAAGGCTCAGCCCTGGTTGAGTGTGTGTGGGTAGTTTGTCATGGCTGTGACTTCAGGGCTATCTAAATAGCAGCAAGCAGGCGTGTTCATCATTACATTCATCCTCAGCAGGGTAAGAGATGGATGCTCTACCAGTCCACCAGGTCATGAGTTATCACCCACCGGGGGCCGCTGGTTCATATAAAGGTCAAAGGACTATTTGTCTTCGGGCAAGTATGCCTTTCACTTTGAGCCCTGTATTGCCCGCACACATGCAAGCTCCCTCTCACAGCTACTATCATACACCTGAGGAATCCACTTCCTGCATGGATTTGTCATTTGACTTTATTTTTCATACTGCCATTTTTTAGATTATATGTGCTGCACAGTATCTCCTATTAAAGTTTTTTCAGCATTTGTGTTTGAGCTATTTTACCATAAAGTCATCATAATAATAGAATTGGGTTTGTTTTTTATGTGTTTAAATTGTGTTCAGTGAATAAGAAGCTGCAGCCATCAGGTGATTAACTTATGTTAGTGTAGCGTAGCTGAGCTCAGCTTAGCATTAAGACTCCATAAGGGGGAAATAGCTAGTCTGCATATGTCCAAAGTCAAACAAACAAAAAGAAAAAGAACAAAATGACTGAGCAGTACATTTTACAAATTTTAACACCCATTATAAAGTATTTGATTTAATATAAATAATATTATGTTTAATTTTGGTTTATTTTCAAAGTCACTGGACTCAAGCTATTAAATAATTGAAACTTTTACATTCCTAGAGAAAGCAAATTTGCTTAATTTTTAACTAAATAAAATAAAACAACACAACTACCAACTGATTAAGATATTAAGATTTCCTTCCAACTAAAAGCTTGTGTTCTAGGTTCAGCTTATTTAAAGCTTAATTTAAAGCTCAATTCACTGTCTTAAACACCTCAATTGTAGACAGCATCATTATTTATAATAATTATGGTTCATGCAGACACCTCTTTAAATTGTATAGGAGGTGGTAAACATCAGGCCGCAGAGTTTAAATGTGAATTGGGTGATTAGTGATCATATTTTTTAAAACACTGTTACAAAGTGCAGGAATAAAAATGTGAAGTCAGACAAAAAAGTGCCAAACATGAGCAAACAGTTATGCTTTTACCATCACCCACAGACCTCCTGGCTGTGAGTTGGAACAAGTGTTATGTAATGAGTCAGAGGGCATATGGATTGGCTCTTTGTTCAAACTAGAGAATTCATTATCATTAGTCTGGCCACAGTAAAGAGCCAGCCATCCCTGAATGGTGAATAGATGCATTGTTTTTCATTTCCACTCATTAGACTCCTATAATGAAGACTGGTTTCCTCCTAGTAACAATTTGCCTTTTTAACAGGAGACACTTTGCTCAGCCACTAACATCAGCTGTACAGACATAATAACATAACATGAAACTTTAATGATCCCTGTGGGGAAACTGTGCTAGCTATAGCTGCAACTGGTTAGCTGCCGTAATGAAAAAAAAGGAGATTATCATATGAATACAGCAGAGTGGGCAGTATTAAGTGAGCTTAGACCAATAATCTCAACATTCAACACGGTAAATGCATGAATACAATTATTTCATTATAATTGAAGAGCAAAACAACTTAGAAACACAATTAGACACAGCACGGATTATTGTTCTTCCCCTCTTTCCAATAATCCCACCCAGCAGTGGCAGATGGCCGCCCACCCCGAGCCTGGTTCTGCTGGAGGTTTCGTCCATTAAAGGGAGTTTTTCCTCTCCACTGTTGCCTAGTGCTGCTCACAGGGGCATTTGTTGGGTTTCCTGTATAAATGTATACAGTTGTATTGTTGTATACTGTAATGTCTTTAACCATACATTGTTATGTGCCTTGAGATGACAATATTATATTTGGTGCAATATAAATACATTGAATTGAATTCTGTTACACCTAATCCCACAATGAACTTCTAAAGTACCTAATTTGCATATATGAGAAGTATATAAAAAGTAACATTAAATGGATCACAACACACGGTAATGTGGTTTTAAATATCTAAGTACTTATTGCGTTTTCAAACATGTCAAGCACTATTCAAATTACTTAGCTTCTCTTCTGTAGCACCAGATGTAAACAACTATTTGAGTTTCATCCTAGTTGATCTTTAGCTTAAAGTGGATGATTCTAGTCCCAGGAAATAAATAGAACCAATCAAACTGTCCTGTTGTCACATTCTCCTCCACACACCTGCTTGTCTCTGTTGCCAGGATGGTAATCTGATCCTTATTGGCTGCGGACTTGGTCAAACTGCACCGATGCCCATTATCGGGCACTAAACAGGTGCTGAGACGTATTGGTCGTTGATCACAATGCAGATTTGTGCCGAGCGCACGTCGAGCAATCCATTTTTCAATTTGGTCTCCTGCCTGAGATAAATTAACAGATGTCGATTGATTTTCCTTTCTGTGCAACTGTGAGCCTTGTTTGCACCTGACAGCCAGGGCGTTACACCTGAGTGGCTGTTTGAGACGAATGCACGTTATAATTAGTGTTTTTTAATTAGACTGACAAATGGCAGGAGACGTACTAGGTAGTTACTGTAACATGTTTTACTTTTCTTACCTCTTCTTTAAGCTAATCAACAGATTGCGTTGTGAAAGGTGAGGTGTTGGAGTGAGATTAAAAAGCAGAGCCACGAAGCCTGTGTCATAATCACCCTGAAGCACGTAAACGTACACACTCACACACACAAACACACACACTGCCTTATTTTATGTTATTGCTGACGTAACGTCAGAATTAAGGACAGCGCTCTTCATTTTCATGGCACAGCTGAACAGCATTACAAAGACTTCATTCTCACTCATCATCCCCTGGAGCTTCAGACACAACTTGAAACAATCGCAGGGCCCCCCAGCGTTTCCACAGTCATCTATGTTCACCAGATGGTTATTATTGCTAAAAATATACTTAGAAAACTGGTGTAGCCTGGCACCATCACACCCTAATGACGGGAGTCAAGTGGCGCGC
Source organism: Helostoma temminkii (assembly GCA_900302695.1). Classification (NCBI taxonomy): domain Eukaryota; kingdom Metazoa; phylum Chordata; class Actinopteri; order Anabantiformes; family Helostomatidae; genus Helostoma; species Helostoma temminkii. The sequence continues at coordinate 37,661 of OMLM01010004.1, read as the reverse complement.
TGCAGATATGCCCTCACATGAGCGCTGTCACAAGCTATTTAATTGAACTTGAGAAAATGAGAGCTGGCGTTGTTTTCCTCTAAGCCCCCTTCCAACCTCACCACACAAACCCTCACACCCTCAAGTCGTTATGCGCTAATATGCTGCCTTTATTGCCATCATCTGAGTGATCATGATAGTTTTCACAAAGTGATGATCTGATATTATGTTTCCTATTCACGCTTGTCAAGCTACAGTCACACTGGTGTTTTATTTAATGCTCATCTAAGTTTTTGCTCTCAGCAACTGTCAAATAAACTTTAAAGCTTCTGAGAAATGATTTTTCAGTTATTATTTTATTGTTAATTAACACTCAAACATTTTGCTTGTTTGCTTGTTTCTACAGGACTAGGGGCAGTTCTAGAAATGTTTTACTGGGGTGGCCAGAGTGGGTCACGCACATAAAGAAGGTTCAAACATTTGGAATTAATTTAATTCTACTTACAACTTAACCTAAAAATGTCAAATATGTACCACTATGTATTCTGATATCATAATGAATACAATGAACTCTAAATAACCGGAATAAACAGGAACAACAATTGACAAGAGATAAAAATCATTCATTGCAGGCATAATCTGCCTGGTTACAACTGCTACAAAATTCTCATGTGACAAAAAAATGTTAAGTATTCATGATTAATTTAGGGGGTGTAGGTATATTATGATTTACTTAGAGTGAGCAATATAGCCCCTTTCAAAAAGGCTGCAGTATGATCCTGCCAGTTCAGAGTGAGTGTTGTTGAAGAATGCCTGCCAAGACAGTGCTTGGATCTTTCTACTCTCGACCAGGCCAGCCAGAAAGCCTACAAATGTCCTATAAAGCCAAGTCATTGTCTTGAGAATGCCACCTGCCTGTCAAGTGGTTAGCCATCCATGTGCATGAGCATGTACCCTGCACCACCACTGTGTACCTGGGTATGTGCCTCCACGTCGAGGGCTCCTGCAGAGAAACCAAAAAAAAAAAGAGTACAGAGTAGGTCTACTGGGAGACAGCAGGAAAGTGGAGCAGTGTTGGGTTGCACATGGTGTAGTGGGGGTGAGGGACCAGATGATAGATGGAAAATGAGGGTGATTCCCAGGGAACTGTGTGTGTGTCTTTGCTCATGTGAAGAAGACAGTTAGACAGAGAAGGGAAAATTAACCCATGGGTGGTTTTGTGTGTGTGTGTGTGTGTGTGACAGTCGGGACAGATACCACGGCCTGTGTCCCCAGCTAAGAGGTCAATAGCAGGTTTGACACCTGAGCAACCCTGAGGTAAATGCAGCAGAGAACGCACAAAGGCTCCATGGCAGGTGAAGGGAAAGAAATGGAGAGATAGAGAGACAGGCTTGGAGGGTGGATGGTTGAGAAGAGAAAGAGAAGAGGGGTTAAGCACCAGAGTGACAAGCTCTCCTAGTTTAGATAATGACAGTTTGATGAATGAAGAAGAGGGCCTGAGGTGAGGAACTAGAAGGATGCAAGAGAGCTGAGCAACAGTCTAGGAGGCCATCAGATTGTTTATTTTGCAGCTGTTTAAATTCATCTTAGATGTGACTTGTTCTCAATATGTCACCGGGTCCAAGAAAACAGCAGTCGTAAGAGAGGAAGACCCACAATCTGTGTACTTCTCAAGGTCCATTGAGTGCAATTACACAGAACAATAAAGACAGAATGCTACTAGCTGACTGTGCTAAACACTGCTTTTCTCTCCAACAAGAGGAGGCAAAGTGGCTGAGCTGCATCGACATGCGAAGCCTCTACCAGTTTTCTTTGTTCTCGCCCTGTTGTCTCTCTCGTTAGAGCCGTGGCCAGGAAACAAGGAGGATGGTGAGATTATGTTTGGCTGATTTGAGGCCAATTGCTGCTCTCTCCGAAGCGTCAGATGAGAGAGAAGGAGGGGGTGTCAAAGAGATGTGTCAGTGATTATTAGAGGGTTGGGTGGGCGATGAAGGGAGAAGACTAAAGCGCTTCCTTGCTGGATTTCAGCTTGAACATGACAGACACAATCTGCCCCACACACGCTCTGCCTGGCTGGTGGTTGGACTTCAGAGTGGGTGTTGAGGGTCGTCGGTGATGCCTGTGGTTCCCTTCTGGAAATCTGTTGTGGAAGCTGCTGTTCTGACACTTTGTCAAAATTAACACAACAGCCAGAAGTCTAGTTGCTGAACATGTTAGAAACAAAGCACAGAACTTTGTGCATCTTGTTAGGGAATTGTGCTGTTGTATTCTAGTTGCTGGTGTTTCTACGTTTCTGACCTGCAATTGTGGACAAAAAATCTGGACTGGTACTGCTGAGTTGGGGCTCTGAACCTAGCAGAGTGTGTATTTTTATATATTTCTTCCTTTAAATCAAAAATGTATGTTTTGTTTTGGAAGGCGTCCCTTTACACAAAACATAAAAGTAGTAATAGGCCAAGAGAATATGGCTCAGCAGCACTACAGCATCAAAGAAAACTTTATATACCACAGGTTTTAAGGCCCAGCAATTGTAAATTAAACATGTCATGATTATTATCTTATCTCTTTATCTTAATTAATTATGTTACAACCTTTATTTTGTCAGCTTAGGTATGCTACTAGAAACTAAAAGATGATGTTGGTGTCTTGTCTGATGTATATGCCAGTGATGACATCTGACCCCTGTCTGTGTAATGAATCAAATAGCACTGTGGTGGACAGCGTCCAGTGGTACAAGCGTAGTAGCAGCAGCATGAGCATACAGGATGTTGTCATAATTCAATTTGAGCAAGACATTCATAACTTTTGTTTTGTAAAATTTCATGGAACATTTAACTGTCCAAATATATATTTCATGAACATTTTTGTAGAGATCTAAAACCCCATGGAAAAATCTCATAGGCTTTATTTTGAGGGAACCAGGATGATGCTAACTTCTGGGCTGGGCTACAAGCAAACTATATTCCTATGGCACTCTAATATGTACATCCCCATTAAGAGCACAGATAGGACTGGGAACATCAGTGGTTTGTGCTATTGTGAAAGGCACATTTAGTTTTTTTAGAACAAGATTTTAAGATTTAAATTAAACATAAAGATCTGTGTCTGGGTCATTAAATGCAGCCTGTAATGTGGTGGTGCCAATAGCATACAGGATGTTATCATCAGCACAGAAACATGCACCGCAGTCCTGAGTTGGAAAATAAACATAATTTGAGTAGCGTAAAGAACAGTGAGCCTACAATTGTAACACTGTAGCATGTCATGTCAGTTTTACTACTTTATCCAAGAAAAACATTTTGTTGTTGTATGTGGCCGTATTTCAGGGTTTGTCATCGATCTTAGATCTGAGAACATTGTTCTAGACTTTTAGTTTGGTTTCACCTTGGGAAGATAAAATGACAAATAGACATGCAGGACATCACATCATTGGGATATTATGACTCGTATTGTATAGATGATCTTCATCATTTAAAATACTTAATACTTAATAGTTGCTGCAGTTGATGCAAACCTCTAACTACTGTGGTGCAGTTTCTCCTCAGGCATCAATCAGGAGTAACTGCCTTCATCATTATTTAAATCAGAATACAGACATGGCCTCTGTGTACAGACTTGTCACCACCTTGCTCTTTTCCAGCTTTCTAAAATCCTAAAAAGAGGGCATGTCTGCTCTTTGTTACATCACAAAGCACTGTCTGCAGCATATGCTGCACTTTTAATTCAACAAGGGCGTTGTGGAAGCCTTGTTGCATGTCATACACTAGCAGCTCGCAGTGGCGTTCCCCTGACGCTGACAGAGAAATCAAACGTAAAATGGTGCACCAGAGCGAGCGAGCGAGCGAGCGATACAGAACAGATGTTCGCAGGAATGTTGACTTTTTGTTTGGCCCTTATCTTTGACACTGTCATCCACAGGTAAAGTGAGTGATGGAAGTGGAAATAATACAGAGAGAAGGAGCAGGAGAAGACTAAAAGGAAACACAGAGGAGGAAAAGGGAAGGCGGTGCTGTTGGTAGAACTAAGTGGAAGAAATGTTGGCAGGCAGGATGCTGGATGGCAGGAAAGTGGGACAGCCACACAGCTGTTTTTCTGCGTCAAGGGACCCCCGAGATTGGTGTCACTGTATTTCATTGTCAGGGAGAAGAAAGGGAGTGAAACAATAGAGACGTAGTGATATACAGAGAGAGGAGAAGGATCAGGGCGAGGCAGAAAAAATTAAAGTAAAAAGAGAGACAGAGCCTGGAGCAGCTGCTGTTACATTACCTGATGGTGTAGAATAGTGGGAGGAAAAAAGGACCTTGTGTTGGAAGTCAGACGCAGGCAAACATAGGCACCTCACTCTCTGCCCCGGCAAGTGCCCCTTATCACTGAAACTGGGAGACAGGAAAACAGCAATTCCCATGATTCAGCTGCTACTGTATGTAAGGGAGTGCTGACATCTTTAAGATCAGCCTGACAGTTTTGCTTGCCACCTCATAATAAATAGCCCCATTGAGTTATAAACATTTGCTGTGATCTGTAAGAATTTATGATTGGCCATTAGTTTGTCCTCACAGGATGATAAATGGGGTGATAAATTCCTGTGGCGGAAGTCACTGTGGGGTCAGGTTCTTTTCATGTTAGCTATTTGAAGTTTATTTTGAGTTATCTGTCAAGGTGAAGTGTCTGAGTAATACCGCTGAAGTTGGAAAGGAGAGTGCAACAACTCAGGGCACCACAGGGCAAAACTGACTTGCAGACATTTCAGGAAAACCTCACCTTTGCTGTCTTTGTCAAGTCACATTCTGCAGTAGGAGAGAAAACTACCTTATGATCTACCATAAATCGACACCTTATCGCTCAAACAGCTGCTAAAAGTAGCTGATTAAGGGAGTAAAGATGCTGCCATTGTTGCAGTAATTGGGTAGCACAGCACTCTGTGGCAGTAGTCACAGGGGCTTTTAGAGACTTGGACAAAGTGAATGATGGCAGGCCTGGTTTACTCTGTTACCCTCTCTGTGTGTGGATATATTGGACAGCTGAGGTAAGGACACATAAACTAGCCCTGAGAGAGAGGGAGAAGGCCTCATCAGATCTCATCCCTGAATGTTTCATGTTTAATCATCTCCCTCGTTTGGGACACTGCAGTAGATCGACCGTAAGGCACTTCAAGCCCAGAAGTGCTTAAGTAAAAATGAAAAGTAGGCAGAAAAAACAAAGCAACAACATATGAATATGGAAAACCAGCCCTTCACCTTCTTTTTTTTCCCCTTTGGTTTCTAGCACACTGCTGGTAAACAGCGCGTGAACAAGCGAGCTGCAATTTTGAACGCAGTTTATTTTCCATCGTTTATTTAAGCCCAAAATGGGTCCTGATGGAGTCATCAGCCCCCACTCGCCAGCTAATGGTTTAATTATGTCCATCTGGAGGAGGCTGGGAAGGGGAGCTCGCCTTACTCTCCAGTCATTCCTCTGGTAATTTGTCTTCCCCCACATCCACTGACTGGCGTGGTGATGGCGCAGAGACACGGAAGAGCATCCTGGTGTCTGATCATCCTCTTGCCCCCATGCAAAACGCCCACCCTTCCTCACTTCTTGTACATCCTCCATGGTACAGAGTGAAATGCAGCAAGCTGTGTTGTGCCATGTGATCCCTGACCTTATGAAGGCCGGGTCAGGGTTCCTAAAAATCTATGTGAATGGAGATAAAATCCTCTGTGAATTAGTCATGGAGATGCCACACAAGGCTTAAATGTGAGTATTGCTATCGCTTGCATAATAACACAGTAATCTCCAAATGTATAAATGGATGATTCTGCTCTGTATTACCAGATAATACAGCACAATAGGGATCCAAGAGATCCCATTTCAGTGACCAGGAAAACAAATCTGGATTTCCAGTAGTAGCAACAGAGAGAAAAAAAAGCAGGTAAATCCTCCCTTATCTCGCTTCCTCCATCGACCTCCTCAAGGGATCAGTTTCCATCAATCAGTCTCAAATCACAATCTGTGTTTTTATGTTTTAGCAGGATAACAAGACTTCATTTGTATAAATGAACAGTTCAACACTTCTTGCTAATCACTGTCCTTATGATGCTACATCGAACATACTTTAAACACTTTCCATCACTGTCCCGTTTTCTTCTCACTGTGAACTTAACCTCTGAACGCTTCTCCCTCATGGTTCCGTCATGTAGTTGTATGGATCAAGTGCCTTTAGATCACATTTCATGGCTGATTTGTACATAATGATGTTGTCTCATCTAAGAAGTCTGCAGAGCTGAATGGCTTTGTTAGTTTGCAGGGCGAACATCATTACTTAGTCTGGGTATTGTTAGGAAGCAGACTAAGCTGTATTCCCCTGCCAGGAAGATGACATTGAATTACTTGTTGAGGAATTAGGTCAATAATGAGCATCAGCAGCAACAGTGTGTGTGTATGTTGTGAGTCAGTCAGTCTGGATGTACTGTATATGTTTTCGACGTATTGAATTTACTTTATTATATGCTGGTCTTTGCATGCAGATATATTATATATATATGTAAAGATGGGTGTGAGTATTCTAACATTAATGGTTCTGGGTTTCATTTTGGCTGCAGATTTGGGTCAGTGCCATGGTAAAGATAGTTTATCAGAACCGCCGGGTATTATTGCTGCCATCATTTCAGTAACGCATGCACAAGAAGCTCGTCGCTTCCACAAGGTGATTTAACATTTGAATCGAGGTCTGTTCTCCACAGATGACCTAGTTACCTTTTTACTCCTGAAAGCACACAGTTTCAAATCTGAAGGTCGCAGTGACATGTGGACATAATATGCTGTTAGGGCATAAAATTAAATTCGGTGGTTATGGACTCGTGTTTTATCAGTCTCTTTTTGAATAGCAGGAAAGTGAATGCTTTCACTTTTCCTTCCCTTATCTGTACTTCTCAGTGAAAAGCTATTTTACCTCTGATGTTCTGTTGTGTTTGCTTGACTCTGAGAAGGTTGCTGGTGCCCAAAGCCTGAAGCACATTCCCTGCCGACTTACCTGCATGCATAAATGTGGAGGATTTATCGCAAGCAGATTTTTGCTAATAGACGAGAGCAAGGACGTTGTTGCAGCTCGTCAGCTGTTCTCACCTTCACGGGCACCTCAAAGAGCGAGTGTTTCATCTGACATCACTGCCGATCAAAGGAGGGAAAACACTGTCAACCTGCAGTCTGAGCCTTTGAAAGTTCAAATCACTTCCTACTTCTCTCTGACAGAGGAAGATGACTTTGATTTCTGCTAAAGGGGGCAAACATTTTTTTATATTCTTGACAAAAAGTCTCTATTTGAAAATAGTGCAAACACAGGTATGGGAAGCAGCTGCTAACACGTTTGGTCATTCAGTGTTTTTGGTGATATTGGGTAATATAAATGCAGTTACTAAGCCTAAATAGCTAGAGTAAGTGACGTTCATCAAATAATAATAATAACAATGTTAATGGTGTTGACCTTCAAAATCTTTATTGTTCATTACAGTCTGCAGGTTTAAAAGAGACTGGGAGACTGTCCACCAAACATAGGTCTGGAGTTTTCTCCCAGCTCAGCCTAAGGAGCAGGTTTTTGGTTAGCGATAAGACACAGAGGAAGACAGAGGGAAGGGAGGAGTGAAAGAGGTGGGGGTGGAGGGGGAAGCACTGTAAGATGGCAGCCATGGGGGAACGGTATCGGCCTCAATTATGACGGGCAGTGGAGCGCTGCTCAGGAGCAGATGAGCTGAGAGTCAGCCCCAGCGGAAAAGTCAGCGGCTGATAGCTGATAATCCCCAGGATGAACTGGGACAAACCGGTCACAGATGGAGCCGTCCCATGGTCAGGTGTGACGCCAACTGCTGGCAGCAGTGCAGTGGGATGTGCAGCATGGAAATGTGGCAAATGGTTGAGTTAGGGGGGAAATATTTGTAGGGTGAAGTTCTGAGGGGTTATGAGTAATATTGTGATTGTTGGCTGTTTAGGTAAGTGTGAAATCAGACAGAGTAGGAGTTGGATGGGGTTACCACATGGGCCAACCACCTGCTCATGCACACTTGAACAAGATATAGTGGGAGGAGTAAATGAAAACCATTTAGCTTGTGAGCATTGTTTGATTACTAATTTATTTTGTTATGTCATTAGATCAGACAACATCAGAGCTGCAGCACCTGCGCAGAGTTGTAAAGACGCCCAGGTTACAGTCAGTGACACGTCAATGTGCCTGTGAGTTGTTCACCAAAAGAAATAGGTCAACACAACATGACAAACGAATGACAGCACAAATGAGAGTGTGAATGGTTGTTCGTCTATGTGTGGCCCTGCGATGGACTGACGACCTGTCCAGGGTGTACCCCGCCTCTCGCCCGTAAGCTGGCTGGGATAGGCTCCAGCACTCCTGTGACCCCTGCGGGGACTAAGCGGTATAGAAGATGAATGAATGAATGAATGACAGCACAAATGCAGCACTGTATGACCAAGTAACATCATTGTTAATACTTGACCTGTGTCATGAGCTCAGTATCAGTACTCTGCTCCACACTTATTCTCCACATCCATGGTTCTGTGCAGACCTTGATGTTTTGAGACATGGTTTGGTTCATAGTTTTTCATTTGTCCAGGGTTGAGGCCTTTTAAAGCAAATTGACCTACACTCTGTTCTGTCCCTAAATGCCACGTCTCTCTGTTTTTAACATTAAGTCCACAAACCAATATGTGTTAAGACTTTGCTTTTTGTTCCTCACACTACTGTTAATCCCAGAATGCCAGATGTGATTGTGGAATAGGACAGTTGGAGCATCCCTTCTTAAAAGTTCTTTGTAGGATGCTGAAAATTAGGAAATTAACTCCCCGTAGCTCTCCTCAAAATCCCTCGGTTTCCAGGCTCTAATCTATTGAGAGGTCATGGAACTTTTTTTTTGGTAAAATTAATGTTTGTGTGTGTGCGTGTGTGCGTGTGTGTGTGTGTGTGTGTGTGTGTGTGTGTGTG
>OMLM01010004.1:0-21802 GCA_900302695.1 Helostoma temminkii | reverse complement strand
GCAAACACACACACACACACACACACACACACACACACACACACACACACACACACACACAAATGTTTCTCTATTTCTGTCCACGTTTTTCGTTTTCCAGTTCAGTAAGTTTTCTGGTATGTCTGTTTATCTGAGCACTGATCCATAACTTCTATATGAATGACATTACTCCATGTTCTCAGTGCACAATGGAAAATATTTTAGTTATTACACAGTGGATTTTGATGATCTGATGTAATGATTTGCAGATGCTGATTTGTATACATATTACTTAAATGCAAAGTAATTAATTATATTAATATAGTGAGTGAAAACTCATCACAGAGTGTGGTTTTGTTTCTTTATTTTATTTTATTTTTTCTAACTAGCTTCACAGATCAGGGACATTTCACATATTTTTTACAAATGACATAAAGAAAAACTGTTCAGCTTTGTACATCTACCTTTCTACAGAATATGCTGTATGCTACTGTATCAGAGAGCTGGCTAATGGTAGCAACCGTGTCCTGCCGTTTCATCTTCATGTTAAAAACTGTTTCTCTCGTTTTTCTCAAGCTTCTCACACCTGCTTTTAGATCCTAGTTTTTTTCTAAACACAGAGCTTAGACTTCTGCGCGAAGACTTTCATTCAGTGTCATTGTGCTCCCAGAGGTCTTTAAATGCTGTTTGGCAAACTGCCTATCATGAAGGTCTGATTGACTGACTTCCCAAACTGTTAGAGTCACCACTGGGTTCCTGGTCCTGTCCCTGACCAAGGTCTGGTTACTCAGTTTGACTGGACAACGCTAGAAAGAGTCCTGGTGCTTCTTCCATTAAACCATGACTGTGACCACTGATGTTTCTGTGTTCATGTGTAAACCATCTGTCCATTACAACGTTATCTTTATGCACCATTTCTGTATGACGCTTTTATCCAAAGCCAACTACAAGTGAGCTACAAACAAGCTCAGTAAAGTGAAAATGTTGCAGAAGAATTGTGTTTGCAGCTGTTTTTTGAATGTTTTTGAATGTGCTGAAGAGCTTTCAGTGTGTTTAGGTAGGAAGCACAAACTAAAAAATTATTAATAGTTTGTGTAGTAGCCATTCTACTCTAAAGTCCTCTGTTACAATGCTGCTTTGCTACACATGCAGATATGAGTTTTTTCTTTCTATTTTAAAAAGACTCTCAGATTACAGTACATCCCAGCAGGTGTGACACCTGTTTGATTAGTTCACACAGATCATTATGAGAAAGTCCAATTAATCCTTACATTTTCCAAATGGAAAAATCAAGAAAAAAAGAGTTCTGTTTACAGGAAATATATAAACAAAGATATATGATTGTATCTAATAACGTCTTCATCTGTTATCTTGTCAGTCATCAGCTATTTCTTCATTTAACCATCAGTAATTTAGCTGATAAAAGCGAGTTTTGATGATTAGATGACAAATGATATCAGATGCAGGGAGAGAGAAACTCGTGATGAAGAGACATGTCAGGAATAAAAGAAAAGAAAAAAAAGAAATACCCCTCAGAGCGACACCACAATAATTAGCATAGCGGGAGAGACAGGCGCAGTGCGGGAGAGATAATCATAGAGCCTTAATGTCTGCTGAATGCTATTAATCAGCAGCATTACCCATAGTGCCCTGGCTTTTCTTCACAGTTATCTCACGGTGCGGGGTGATGATGAGCCTCTCCTCTTGATCCAGAGCCATGTCAGCATGATGTGTGTGTGTGTGTGGTCTGATGTGTGTGGTTACTATATGGAATTTGACTTTATTTTTTTAACCATTTGCTTCATATATTTTCTCTGCGTTCTCTCACAGACATAAACACACACAGACACACACACACACAGGTCCCAGAGCTCCTGGGTATCATGGAGTAACAGACAGGCATTACTTCCTAATCTGGATAGAGTGTCCCAGTGCTGCAGCATGTGTCGATCTGTTCTCCCACAATGCACGTTCTTGGAAGGGTTTAATGGGCCGGTGGTTGCCTGGAGGTTAGAGTAACATGGGAGGTTTGTCACCAGAAGGGGATCTATACTGAAACACTGAGTAGGAACTCATTTTTTATGTATAACCACCTTCCCTCAACATGATTTGTTTACTTCCTCCAGGGTATTCCTGCATCTCCCAGAGTACTTTTCAGCACCCTCAGAGGACTCATTCAAATGTCGATTTTCGAAAGTAAGAGGAAAAGTGCACTAAGAGTTTTTCTGTTTGACAAAAAAACAACAAGCACTTCTTGTCAACCCGTCTTCTAGCTGCACTGAATTCTGGTCTATTGAGGCCCCTGTCACTGGAAAACCTGACATCCTCTTCTATAATAGATTTCTCCTGCTGTCATTGTTTGTCAGTGCTAAAAGAAGCCCTTGTTCTTTGATTTAAAGTGACTGACACCAGAACTTGGCGTTCACTGCTGGTGTGTTGTGATCACTAAACATTTTGTGATATCAGACTCCACTGTGGCTGTGTATAAGTGCCTCAACATGATATTGTGCTGCCTGTGGTTAAATGAGTTATGACCCTGACTAAAACACTGGGCGAACCAGCCAGAGAGGCGGTTGAGGAGTCCCGTAACTGAAAGTTACATCATTACACACCAAGGAAAACCTTTGTATAGCAGGACAAGGCTGTGTACAGGAGCAGACCTGGTGTGGGACCTGCAGAGTGAGCTAACTGTTATCCATAGTGCTGAGCCAGAGAGATCGAAGACTAGAGATTGTTAAGTGGCAGCCTGTGATGGACAGATTCTGACAGTATGTCAGGAGGTACAGGTGGTCCTCGTGGTGACCGCACACAGCATGTCCATAACAAAGTTATTAATGCAGTAATAACTTATTTCAAACACGGTATTAATGCACAAACCAACAAAATAAGCTGCCAGCCCACATGCTTTATTGGCTGTTTTGTAAATACTGGGACTGTTTGGTTTTAGGGTGCATTAGTAAATGTTCTCTTCCCTTGCAGCTCTCCTTGTTTCCCTGGTGCTGAAATATTTATGGCACTGGTTACATTTCATCTGTTTTCTTATTCTTATTATTCATTTTCTTATTAATACAAATTACTTAGTAAAGCTAAGTTGCGTATGAATGTTCTACATTATTGTTTCTGAGTCTGACCATGAACATAGTCATCTCCCTTTAAAGCCACATCATAGCTGCTGCACTAATTAATAGCATGAGTTCAGCATGGGAAAAAATGAGGTATGGATGCTGGGCTGTCTAGCCTGCCCTGAGTCACTCACACACTTCGGCTTCTGTTAATAAGAGGCTGCTGGTGCAGAGAAGTGTTGATGATGTGTTGGGAATCAGGCGCAACATACCTAGACAATCTCAACATCCTATCTTAGCCTCCTCCTTCCTGAAAGACATTCATTAACTGAAATGTGGTGGCAGTGCCATGTTTGTTTACCTGTGGAGTTTCATGTATTATTGGATATGAACAGTCTCCTGCTGTGTATTTAAGTTTGTAACGGTTAGAAAGCAACGTCTGATTACAGTGTTTACTTTACAGTGTTGATTACCGCACTTTTCTGATTATTGTAGTTTTGTATCAGTACTTGTATCAGTACTCGGCAAGTACTCAAATGTAGTCAGATGCAGTTTTGATGTAAAGATATGTGCAGGTAATAGGTTGCGTTTGTTAATGCTCTTTGCGCATTCAGGTTGGGCACAGGTTTATAAAATGTGACTCAAGCAGGACTCTACACGTTCGAATACATGCAAAACACTGGTATCAAATGCAGCCGTAATAGCTAATTAGCACAAGTTAGCATGCTAATATGCTAATCCAATATGTAGATATAAATTTGACATTTTTAATTTCTTTTATTTATTAAGAAACAAGACATTTTCAACAAGAATTTTGCTGCCTCTGGAGGACCTCAGGTGTCTTGTAGGGGGAGCTGTGCCACAGTTAGAAAATAAATTCTTTTGCCATACTTTGTTGAAGACATGCATCCCATTACTGCACCATTCAATGTTACATTGTTCCACACCTGTTCTACTGCTCACTCTTTCTTTCATTAACTGCTGTCCCTTCCTTCCATCTTATACTGCACTGCATCTCAGCCAGTCCACATCTACACATCATTTATCACTATAAACATTGCTCATTGCTCCCAGCGGAAATATGTTTATTGTTGTCATTCACTCATAGTCCATTTATTTAATGTGTTTTCTCTCTCTCTACATCTCTGTTCATTGTGAGGAGTGAGTGTATTGTGAGAAAATCAAACACGTATTTAATGATAATGGACTGATGTGAGAGTGAATGAAGGGAGATTGGAACAGAACCGCGTGCTGGAAAATCAGATCCCACCATCTCCAAGGTACAAACATAATAGGAAGTCAAAAAGAATGCCTTCGTGCCTCAGCTGTTGTGAATTCTCCTTTTGTCAGTCAGGGCCCGGCCATCTCTGCCATTGTTCTGTTTTTGAGAGAAGAAATTGCCTCTTTTTTTCGTGGTTTTTCTCCCTGTGTTGGCGGCTGACGTCCTTCGCTCACCAATGAACTTAATTAGGACATTTCTCAGAGATTTATAAAAAAAAAAAAGATCCTGGCTGTACCTCTGACCAGTCCATTATGAATAGATGAGGACAATGCCTTCCAGAAATTACTAATGGCATGTTGGGAAAAAAAAACAATCAAGCTAGTGGGCAGTGATTTATCAAAATAAAGTCAGGCTTTAGATGAACTGCAACCTGTTGGTTTGCATATTATTGGTTTTCCAATCTGTGTTGATTGCTCTAACGTAGTTTGTGGGTTGCAGGAAAACTATAAATGACTGAATTACAAAGCTCTGAGCCTGTAGCGACTAACAGCAGATGAAGAAGCAATAGCTTTTGTCAGCGTCTCATTGGCATTGTGAATTGTTTGTTCACTTCACAATAGCTTACATTCACTGAATGTAAGCTATTTAGAATGTGTTTTATGTATTGTCTAATTATAGATTATATATTCAGTTAGGATTATACAATACCTAATCACATGCATAGCCCTATGGTCACATGATGATCACTTTCTCAGAAATAAAAAAAATGCAAAGAGACATTAGCTTCAGTGAAAATCTTCTCAGATCATTGGTTACAGTTAGTAGACATACATTAGTAAAGCCTGCTTGTATTTTAGGAAGATGTAAACTAAACTGACAATAGAGATAAGGAAAAGGTTGCAGTGATTTCAATTTTTGTTTCAGCTCACGATTCATAGAATACACACTGTGTGAATGTGTGCATACACTTGTACTCATTCCATAAAATGACATATTGCCCTTTAACTCAAAATACTGCAAATACCCAATCATGCTAACCAACCTAATGCAAGTTATTATGGCATTTTGCCAACACACCACACACGCACACACACACACACACACACACACTGCTATCCTCACAAAGGGAAAAGGTCAGCATTTTAATGGCTTTGCTCCCTCCGGTAATCGCCTTTTTGGTTAGCTTGCAAACCAAATGAAAAGATGCTGGCCTACGTGTGGGGTTAACCTATGCTGCTCCATTTCAAAAAGTGACGTGCCATTAGCCTAGGCCTCCACTGAGAGCCCTGTAAAATCGGGTAATCTACTGACTCACTGTGCTGTCCATCAGCGAGCTGTGGGGGAGGAGATGTCACTGTTAAACTCTCGTTCTAGTACTATTTTCTCTGCATGACTCTTTAACACCATATGTCTGAAGAGGTTGGAGAAGCATGAGATCGATTCCAACTATGACACAAATTTAGATTTTTTCATTACCTTTATTTTCATGTACATTTGTGTATAAATGTGCCAGAGGGGTAAAATTAACTCTTGGTATAAAGTGTTGTAAAAGATGAAGTACTTCTGTAGCGAAGTTCTTTCCACTGTATTTGCAGCACAACTCTCCCTGTATAAATACAGCTTGGTTTTATTTTAGACTTTGTTCTCCTGTTACCTATTTCTACTCTAAGCTATGCTGACCAGCTGCACTTCGGCTGTGCTTCTGTTATGAATTTCATAAAAAACATATACATATCTATTCAATCAGATAGATTCAAACATTCTTTTCAACAGACACCTGGCCAAGAGGCTAGCCTAGTTTCAGACAGCATAGTCCATACACATACACATGGTTTTAATTATACTAAAAAAACAATGATGCCACACAACCTTTACAGTTCTAAGAAGTTATTTATAGTTTAGTATATTTGTAATTTCTAACTCTTTCTGTTTGTTTCAGTGATTTAAACAGTTTATGGACATTCAATTTAATTTAACTCAATTCATTTGTAGATTTTTATATAGCACCAAATCTCAACTTTTGCCAAGTTTCCTCAAGGAACTTTACATTGTATGGTTTAAGACAGAATACAGAATATAGCAATATGCCAATATATAATTATATAGAAACCCCAACATATCTCTTGAGCAGCACTAGGAGACAGTGGAGAGAAAAACAATAGGAAGAAATCTCCAGCAGAACCAGGCTTAGGCTGGGCACCCATCTGCCTCGACCAGTTGGGGTGAGTGGAAAGGAAGAGAAAAAAAAGTTGGTAGGATCAGTAACTGTATATAGCTCAGAGGTCAGGGATGCCTGCAGAAAGAGGGAGACAGAGAGGAAGAAGCATAACTATTAGAACATTTACCCTTTATTGTCCAATTGCAGCTTTAGGAAATTAACTGTTGGGCTTGGCACTGGTTGGTAGTTGGGTGGCACCTGAGGCACACTCCCTACAATGGGTTCGGCAGCTGCTCTCCATTGCCCCTCTAACCAGCTGCTTGCTGTAGCTCTATATTTGGCATTCAGACAACAGTGGTATTGATCCTCTCAGCAAACTTGCTGTAAAACAGCAACAAGCAACAAGTTGGGCTAAGAAATTGTCAAGGGACATACTTTTTATGATTTTTGGAAACTATAAGTGTAAGAGGTTAAACAGGTCTTTCTCTGTTGTTCTGGTCAGTTTACAACTTTACTCTATCAGATGTGTGACCAGACTTTTCACATCCATAGAGCTTTAGATGGCTCTGTCACATGTCCATGGAAATAGAATATGGTCAGTCATTGCTGGGGGGGCTGCCATTTACAATACATAAAATAAAATGACAAAACTCACCTTGTGAGCCTGGAGGATTCTCAATTGGTATGTTACTATGCAGACTGCAGATCACCACATACTCAACTGCCAACATGTCTGTGCAGCCTTTTAAGAAAAGTATGCCAATAAATTAGTATAAGTATAATTACCTGTGGATTTCTTTACTACTTCATTCAAAAGTCTTTGTGTTACCAGACAAACAAGGCAAGTTTAATTCCACAAATCTGTATTCAAATCTCAAGACATGAAAAAACCTAACTCAATATAGTAAAGTGCAACCCCTGCTCCTCTTCCTGCTGCAGCTACAAAAACCCTGATTGGTTTAAGAATGCACACTTCCACTGATTATCAGTATAAATTCATGTGGAGAATTTGACAAAGTCCACAAGCAAGCCCTTCAGGGAGGAGAAAAGAGTGACAGAGGGCCCTGTAGTCAATGTTGTTTCCACACTAGCCGGCATGCGTCACGTCCTAATCCTTCCCCCTGGATCCCAGGCAGCGTTAAACTAGCTGGAATGAGTGCCATGTAGGGAGTAAATGGAGGGAGACGACCGTCCACAATGGCTCTGGAAAGTGGCTGCTCTTGTAAACGGGAGGATTAGAGGGAAAGAAATTCTCTCCTTGTGTAGGCGTAGCCACAGAGACAAAGCTCAGTGTTTAGTCTCTTTCTCTGTACCTATCCATCCATTCCTGGGTCTGTAGTCTGAACAGCTGAGTGCAGTGGGAGTTACTCACAGACGTGAACCACTCATACCATCTGATTCTATATGGAATTTACCTTATTTATAATTTATAGTTATGTTTATAACAATGCAGACAGCAACGTTCTGCTCGGCCTGTATATTGGTCAGTCGGTGCACAACTTTGTTCAAGACTGAAATGTCAGTATTGCATATATATGAAATTATAATTCTTTACACCCATCCCTAGACAAATTCATTTCTGGGAGCTGAACTACTGGGCAGGGAAGACTGTTAAAAGCAAAACACATGCTTTTTACACTCACTTCTGTCCCTGAATGCCTCACACACACCTTCTGTCTTGGTTTCCTAACATAAACAAACTTACAAGAGCAAAGAGGAATTTGCATTGTCTCTATTTCTGAGATATTTTTTTATGATTTTAGGGAGCTGCTATGAATATATGAGAAACTCCCAGAATGTCTGGGAGAGGGGGGCTGTCTGGCATTTCAAGTTTCAGCAGGACAGTACGACATGTGAAACAAACATAAAACCAACTAAAAAACAGATGTCAAAGTATAAGATGTCAAACGGTCTAAATAACAGAAAAGGCTCAAAACAACTGTCAATAAACATTTTTTTAAAATGAGCTAAAGTCATAGACATTTTGAGGGAAAAAAATCCCTTGAGTACACTACATTTAGTGCAGGCTACCAAGCTCTTTCATTTTCTCTGCAAACGTGGAGTAACAGAGGTTCATGTCCATCTATTTACTAAATCTTCCGTTGTTTAATAAATCACTAATACTGTATTGCCACATTTTGCTCCTGTCATGCTCCTGATGTTATTCCTACCCCACCTCTCCCTCCTCCTCACTAGCCCATACTTACAGGCATTTTGTGGCTAATAATGAGACCGGCGTCTTTAACTGTCACATTAACGCTTTAAAGTGAGCTCATTAAGTGGTGACCCTGGAGGTCTCTCAGCCGTTTAGAGTACATGCAGGCTGCGGCAGTGGCAGCCACCATTTGCATTCCACACATGACCTCCTGCTGACAAATGGGAAACAGGCTTTCCGGGGAGCACAGACAGGCATGACTGGAGAAAACATAGCAGTCCACCACCTCCACTACCCACAATCCTCCTCTCCAGCCAACACTGAACTGGTTCTCTGCTATTTTCTGCTCTGCTCTGTTGCACTTGCCCTGTTGCTCTTTAACAACTGATCGCTGATCCTTCTTCTTCATGTCATTTTCTCAGTCTGCTCAGTTTAGCCTTTTATCTGCCTCTTCCCTCTTCCCTATAGTACTCTCCAGTTTTTGCAAACTTTGAAAATCCACAAATGTGTATTAGAATGCTGTTTGTTGTTGCATTTTTTGTTTTTTGTTTTTTCTTTCAATCTGTGGCATATAAATGAAAAAGGCTGCAGTGCGCCTAGCATGAGGAGTCATTGTTGTGTGCCTGTCCCAATACAGGGCATCATTACCAGGCAATACAGGTAATGAGCACTTCATTTTCAGGATTTTTAGAGTCTGATGACACATGAGTAACATTTCATTATGCTAATATTTGGCAGAAAAAGGGTGTGGGTGGGTTGTGTGTGTGTTAGACAGCAGTGTTTGGTTGATGGAGCTATTCAGTTTTGACCAGCTGCTAATGTCTGCTTTCTTCCAAAGTTGGAGGCCATGCGCCCTCTTTCCTCCTCTTTTTCACTTTTCATTTCCTGCATAACAAGCAACCAAAAAGCTTAATTCTCAAATTTAAAATTACAAACATGCAGCAAACCATTTTTTTACAATCAAAACAGGCCTTGTTTTTAATGTGGCATCTAATCAGTGATGCTCCTCAAACATTGTCAAAGATTGCCTTCCAAATGTTCATAGAGTTACAAAGTATGGTGGAGCGAAACGTTGAACACATGTTCATTAATAACAAGTCTTTGGTGGAAATATGGAAGCTAATCAGACAAACCTTATTGAGGTAATCAGGAGAAATGTGTGTGTGTGTGTGCGTGTGTGTGTGTGTGTGTGTGTATGTGGGTGTGTTTGTGTGCATGATCGGGCTCCCAGGTAATTATAGCAGACAGCTGCCATGGCATCCTGGATCAGTCCCACGTCAACAAGCCGCAAACACACACTTTGATGCACACACACCCACAAAATAGGTCCCTCATCAACATGGCATCATTATTAGCGGGCTGGTGCCCAGATTTGTGTGATTTTATTCAGCGTTTTAGATAAGCCCAGGAAAATTGTGTCTGCCACGCATCCAAAGTGCCTCATGCAAAGATGAGATGCACCTGCCACTGAGCAAGACAGACGGAGCTGTGGAGATAGCCGACCAGACAATGACTTCAAGGCTCAGCGTGAAGGTGTGCAGGATACAGACGCCGCTATTCAAAACATCAGCTGCCTTGTTTACAACACAAGAGATAGAGATGCCGGGCGATCTCACCTGGCCAACACGGGCTAAAAAATGGGATGTGGCTCTCTGTCTTTATCCACACCTGATCTTCCTCTTGATGTACCCTGATCTGTCAGAACACCCTCCCCCTCTTTCCTCCCTCATTCCTCTCTGCTGTGTGTCTCTTCCTCTCTCTAGTCTGTGCTGTGTTCACCAGGCTTGGTGTGGTATCATGCCTGCATGCATCATGGACCTGCTAACAAATTACACAGAGTAGCCACTCCACTTCCCCTCTCACTCAGCTGTCAAGTGGAGCCACTGAAGCATTCTCCCACAACTCCTCTCTACTTCCATCCATCCATCCCTCAATCTCACCATCCAGCATTTCCACTCTTGGCTAACGCTTTCACATGGCCCTCCCACCCCCCTTTCCTATACCTGTACACCCATCAGGGCTGCAAGAGTGATCTCCCTCCTCTTCGTCATTCTCCTTCATTTATCTGCCCATCTCATCCCTCTCCCATTACTTCATCTCTCCCTCCTCTCAGCTTTCCATCCTCCCACACAGACACATCGAAGATACGTAGCAAGAAATTATCTGTACACTTACTACAGAGCCATTACTGAGTTAAAAAATGTCCTTTGTTATTTCCTGAGGTAATTTTAAAAGACCAATTCAATCTTATCATCAGTCAATAAATGCTAAGCACAGTTACAGCTGCTGCTGTACAGTGTGATAATCAGGACAAAAAGACTGCTTCCTCTTAAAGAACAGAAGGAATACATTAGACATGAGGCATAGTCTACTCTGTCTCAATAATAACCTTTTCAGTAGCAGGAGGTGAGTAAGCACCTTAGTCATCAAGCATCCACCCACATGTAATAACTCTGAACAAAACTTATCATTATTTACACGTTGAGGTTATAAGAAAAATCTGGTAAACACAGTGGTAGATCAAACATTTAGTGAATTTAGTGAAGCCTTTTTATGACGCACCGTTTTTGACAGAAATGTGAATAGACTTCCTCACTTCAGTCTGCGATCAGGTCGGATTTTTCCCACAGCATGCTCATACAGCAGCAGCAGGCTTTATAGCTGTTCTGAACGTCCATGTTTGAAGGTGAGTTAAAAGCTGGCTACCCCACAGAGGGGCTTTAATATGAGGATATCTGCAAGCTCGTTCCTCCAGGAAGACATAGAGTTGCACATTTGTTGACTTGTAATCAAAAGTGAGGGCAAAGTGCATATGAAGAAAGAGAGCTAAGAAAAGTCCAAACACTAACTCCACACAGTTGGTTAATCACATCAGGAAATGGGGAGAAAATGTTGGACAGTTTTTTCTGGAAATAGTTAAATACATAATTTCCAATTACAGTGTCTGAAAGGTGGTAGAGCACTGAGCATCTCTAACTTTTCTAAACTCTGGACGGTTCTGAATACTGTTCTTTTGCCTTGGTATGTGACCTTTTGTCAAAGCAAGGAGACAATAGCAAGACCAAAGACTCCAGCTGTGGTTGGTCCACTTCTCTCTGACCTGTCAGTAGTCCACAGTGTTTTTACATCATTTGCTTGGAAGCTCTTTGGAGGTGACACCAAAAATGTATGTAAAATGTAGACAAATGCTATTTGAAAAACCCTTTTTTTTGCTATTCATAACAGCTATGTTATGCTATTTAAATATAAGTTTGTTTCAGTTCTATTTACCTTTACTCCAGTCCAGAGAAAAGTGGAAGGATACAGAGACGTGTTTGTGTATAGCTAAAATGAACTGTGAGTGACATCATTTCTTCCTTTTATTTTGATACGACTGAGAGAATACAGGTTAACATCTATTTTATTACTAGTGTCACACTAGCTGCCATTACCACTGGAGCAGCAGACTGCATGTACAGTTTATAGATATAAACAATATATAAGCTTGGCTTGGAGTAAGATTGTTGGAACAATTAGATTGCTGTTTTAAGATCAGAAACCACACTTGTCCAAGTCACTTCAGATATCATGGGATACAAGACAAAACATTATGTGACAATGAAAGCCAGAAATTAACCTAATTAACCATAATAGTTAAACAGGACACTCAGCAGCTCATTTAGAGCTCATGTGATTACCTGCAGTGGGATGGTTCTTCAGTGGAGTGAGCATGTGGGCGCTGTGTCTGACACTCAGCTCAGTCAGTCTGTCTTCACGGCAGCAGAGGAGCGAGGTGCTTCTGTGATTAATAGGCTGACAGTGGAGCCATGACCTCTGAAGGTCATCGGGTTGTTTCCTGTTAGACTACTAGCCACATGAGCACACACAGAAGATTTACTTATAACCACAGACTGAACAAGAGCAATATATGTGTGCGTGTGTGCACACACATACACAGGCAGTCAAATGCACCACTGCCTCTGCACAGAGACAATATTCTGCATATTTACTATCCACTGAGAGCTTTGAATGTCATTGAGATTCAGGTTTATTGGTGTGTTAAGATGTTTTAGCCTCCTTAGCATGTTGCACCATAATACTGCCCTAGCCAAATGACATGTGACCAGGTCGAGATCATAACAACTGACCATGGTAGCCATACAGTTAGTTGGCAGGAGAATGGAAAAGAAAGACTTTTTTCCCTAAGCCATGACAGAGGCCATGTCCTCACCCTTACTACCTTCTTAATATAGACTCCACATTGGCATGCATTGTTTCCATAGAGAGTTAAGTCTGCCACTCTTGGTGCTGGTGGGTGGAGTGGTATGGACCATGACCTTCCCAGAACAACTGGAAAGAAGGAAATTGTATCTCACTGCTGGGCCATTCACACATATGGATTCTGACTCTGAGTCATTGTGAGTGAGAGCTGACCTTGCAACCCTGCCGCCCCCACTGAGCTTGACAGATTCAAAAAGTGCAGATCAACCTAAAGGGGAAGGTTGAGATAGACTCAACTTATGGCAAATATCATCTAATGCAGCCAATCACAGCCATCTAAATTCCAACCAAGACTGAAGCACAAATTAATTTACTAGTGGTTTATTACTACTCTGACTTAAGTGGCAGTCCTACCTCAGTCATACTATATGTATCTCTATTTATCCCGTGATGAGTTTTATAGTAAGTATGGGATGTCTGGCAAGGATAAGTGGATTGTGTATTTCAAGTAGACTAGAGTAACTGAAATTCCACTAGTAAGTTTTGCATCTCTTTTTAAATGGATCAAATTCTCATGGACCAGAGAAAGAAAAGAAGAGGCTTGACTGAGGAAATGACATGCTCAGGAGTGTGGTAACCAATGAACAATCAGAGGCAGGTTGTCCTAAGGGACATAGGCACAAAAATGGCTGCTAAATATAGCCCAAGGGCCTCCCTTGACATTGCCCAGAGGGATCATACAGTAGATGTTCTGACTTTTTTATGCAGCTATAGCAAAGGGCAGAGTTGCTTCCATAAGCACAGTGAGTGCACAATGTGCTCGGCTGCTTTACATTAATATGTGTACTGCTCAACAGCTAGTGAGTATATGTGCCTTGAGTGATGGTTTGTAGTTATTAGAGAAATATGTGCACGTAGAAATGCCAAACCGAAATGCCAACTTAAAACGTGCCTTGTTTAGAAATAAACACACGTCTATTAACATTACACTGAAAATGACAAAAAGACACATATTTGCATACACAAGCTCACAGCATTCAATGTACACTTCCATCCTCATATCAGCTCAGAGTCGATTAGGTAGATATTACCTACAAGCTTGTCTCAGCACAGGTCCAGCAAGATCTTTTGAATAAAGATTAAATGTTTTGATGCAGTTGGCAAGTGTGACAGATTTCCTGCACGTTTGTTAGTTTAAGGTTGTATCTGCATTCTGACTCGTTTTGATATATGACGCTTCAAAGTTTTCACAACAAAATAATATACAGAATAGATGTGTTTTATTTGTCACAATAACAGGTTCCCTGAAGTCACTGTCAATATTTAATATAAAATCCTGTCATATAAAATTCAGAGTACTCAGGGAGGACAAAAAAACAACAATATTCCTGAAAAAGGCAATGTAGGTTATTAATTACAAATTTTTAAAATGTGATTATATAACAACATGTTGTTGTTCAGTAGCATGCATTGAAAACCTTCAGTCATCTCTTCTCAGATGTAAACTAAAAATGGCAATGCGAAAACAAATTTAATAAAAAGAATTCTATATAATACCTCCTGTTTCTCTTTGTCTTACATGTTTCGTCTTATGTTGCTAAAGTTCTCAAAGAAGAAGCAAAACAGACACAAACCCAGTTAGGAACACGGTACAGTTAGCATCTAGTTTTTTTTCATTCTGTCTGCAATAAAATCGTCAAGTTTGGTGTTTCCTAAAGTCAAATTGAGCAAAACATGATTTGTCCTCCCACAATCATTCCAAACACTGATTTCTTTGCCGATAGAGCCTTATAGAACCAAGTTAAGGATGAGCTTGATGATGTCCACCTGTTTATGAAAGTCGAGATGAATGGTCAGACTTACACAACCTCAACAGACCTACAGTAACACTGTCCACACCTCACCTGAAATCAGTGCTTCGTCTCTCTTGTTTCTTCAGCATAAAAAAGTACAAACTGCCGGTCAGCACTCATGTTTGTTTTGACACATAAACACAGGTTTCATTTTTCCTCGCAGGATTTGCAGGATGTCTACTGCCAGAACTTTCAGTGGTTACTGTGCAGAGTATACATATGTACCTATACAAAGTGAAAATAATTACTAGACCTCTTGGAAACTCAAAGTCACATAAACTGCCAAGAACAATAGTGATTAAAAAGTTACACACACTGTTAAAGGAAGCTGAGAGGTGGGAAAGTGAGAATGTTTGAGTGACTCATGGGCAACTCAGTGAACTCCCAGAAGGCCTTGCTTCTCCAGCGACACACTCATACTGAGCAAACTAAATAAGTGCAGCTCTACAGAATCTCTTAAATTGCCCAGTGTTCCCTGTTGTCCCAAGATGTCCGCGCCTGTTCTGTACTGAGCTGCAGCTGCAGGTAGTAATTACTGATTAGGCTGTGAAAAGTGGGGACAAATGCAGTGTATAATCAGGGAGCCCGTCGACAGTGGGAGCCCTTCACAATGGTTTGTAATTAACAAGATAATTGGTGAGAGATGGCAAAGATTTCTTGAGTTCTTCCTTATTTGCATGTCATTTTGCACCAAGTTACTTTATGACTTCTTTTTTCATCTGTGAAGGTTGAGTCGCTAATGATACTGTGTCTTACTGTGTGACTTGCCTGTGTTGTTGATTCAGACTCAGTTAATGCACCCAGAGAGGGAAGTGAAGCAGCATGTGCGCCCTGCACCTGTACACTAGATCCAGTGTTTGTTTTGTGGCGTAATCCAGAGTCGTTGTCTGTACAAGTGCTACTCACACCACTGCTCATCACATTTATATGCAATGGAGGAATGTGCAACAAGCCCCTTTAAGCATTGCTTTCTCCTGTAAGAAAGCCCTGCCAGGCTGTTTCCACATCACAGTTCCTTGTTTTAGTCCCTGAGGACGTTTCTCCAAATGTATTCATTAGTGTTATTCTTACAATAACCCTAGTAATGAGTGTTCAGGCAGCTTCCTTTCGAATACTGTTCAGTACATCACACTTTGAGATAGGAAGATGTTTATCACTCCTTTTCCAATTATATTTCTTCAGATTAAGGTGTCGCTGTGGCACTTGTTTCCTTGACAACACCATCGTTATTTCACCCTTCTTCCAAGTACTCTTAATCTGAGCGGATATGAAAAGTCTTTATGTGTTTTTTCCCAGTTAGCCACACTGGAGCCGTCTGTCCAGCCTCTTAAACCCACATCACGGGGCTCTTTTTAGAGTGACTTGAAGGGGAAGTGCGGTTGATGCTTGGTTTTCCTCTCGCTCTTTCTCTTTCTCTTCTTTCTGCTCATCACCCATTGCGAGTTTGAAGGGGCTCCCCTGCTGCATTTCATTCGTGGCACTGGTTCTTAATGTGCCGGATTAAAAAGAGAATAAACGCCAAGAACAAACACAGTGTTTGTTAGGTTCAGTCACAGAGAAAGAAGGTGGAATGAAAGAGAAAATACAGGAAATTGATAAAGCATGAAGGCTGTTAATAATGTATAAGGTTTTCAAAATTCAATCTTGAAAATGTGCACTGCTGGAAGCAAAAAAAAAAAAAAAACACGACACAGAACACAGTGTATATTTGACAGGTGACATGATTCTTTTTTGTGTAATTGATTTGCTTTGCCATTTGTTTCCTATTTTTTCATCTTTTGTGGTGCGTAGAAGGCAGCTAGTGTAATAGATGAACCTGGTAGAGTTCATTTTTCCCTTCATAGTGCTGGGCAGCCTCCAGTATATTGAACAGTGGTGCTTTCCTGTGCACATTTTGGCACAATAGTAATGCTAATAGTAGTTAAACACTAATAATACTAAATGAATACAAAAAAAAAATAATATAGTATAATACTAAAAAATAATAGCTAATACTTTATTTGTTTCTGGAGCAAAACCGAGACTGGAACTGTGACACAAATGTCAGTGGTCTTGTGTTCTGGTTCTGAACCATGACAGCCCCAATAAATCAAGAACCAGAACAGTGACACCTCTCCATCCTTGTCCAACCTGCAGCGACCCTGTTACAGACATCTGTCTCGCACTGGAGTCTCCAGCATATTATTAGTATCTGATGCCCACAAGCTAAATACAACAATGTGACATTTTGGGTTCTATTTTCATGCAGACACAATGCTAGCGTTCGTTCAATAACAGCTGTTATGCAGTTTTCCTCAGCGTTCCTCACTGCTTTTTTAGGCAGCGCCTGCTTTTGCTGTTTACGAGCACCCAGCGAACTTGATTGCGCCAGTATGTGAAGGCATGGTTTGGGCTGTGTTTATGCAAATCAGGCATAGTGAAATTTTGGTGCACAGTTGGACCAAAACATTGTTTGCGATAGAATCTTCTCGCAATAATTTTTGTGTCATTGCCTGGTGGCAGCAAGTGAACAACATTATGAAGGTCACAATTCAATTTTCCTGTTTGCAGTCATGTTTAAAAACAGTTGCAGTTGTGGTCGGAGAAAATCCTTGTTAAAACAAGTCCAGAGCAGAATTCTACATGGGTCTAGTTTGCAGTTTTGTGCCAAGGATGAAGCTTAGAGTGCAGAACACTGTCTGCACAATGACAATAAATTTAAATAAAAATACAACAAGAAAACACTGATGGTGCAGAGGCAGAAAGTGTCCTTTTGTTTTTTCCTTACAGTCAAAATCAACTCATGGTCCCTCTTTAAAATCCTGCTGACTTACTCTCTCCTGGCACAGCATCTGTTAAATATATGAGAACTATACTGTATTTTTAACACTTGATTTATAGGGGCTGATACTCTGCAGTTACACTCATCTGTTTATTGTTCTTTGGTACAAATCTGAATCTGTTTTCACATATGCAGAGAGGACGAGTGTAAATTAATTCTCTGTGCTGATCTTTTTATTAATTATGTTTTTTATAAATAGCCCTATATGTATGAATATGACTTTTATTTATGTCCACACCTCAGTCTCTCCCTCACTGTTGCTTTTAAAGCGGATGGGAAGAACTGATATGATTGGTTGTTTTCAACTCCTGCCCGACTCCAACTGCTCATAAAACATTCCTCCCAGTAATAATGGATTCCGCCTGTGCTCCACACTGTGCCTGGCTGTGGCCTGTACCACTAACACTGGTGTTCATGAAAAAGATCCTTGGACACACACATAATGCTTTCACCCAGAGATATAAGTGCGTTTTGACTGCACCTGGTTTGAGAAAATGGGGCCCCCTTGCATCTCGTGTACAGGCTTTATGTTGATTCAGTGACAATACAGAGTTTAGGTGATGTGAGGGTCCATGAACTGTACACTGTGGGTCAGCTGTGTTTTTGAAAGCCAGCCCCAAAAAATAAAAACAAAACAAAAACTGAGTTATTAACTGAGCCGTTGCTCGAAAATTAAGTCTGTAATTCATAATACATATTAAAGAACTATCACAACCCTGTTTTCTTATTGAATTAGTCATAATTAAAAATGCTAATTACTTTTATTTCTCTGCCTTTTTTTCATGCCTTTCTTGATGCCGTCTCACTCAGGTAAGAACTCTCAGTTTGTTCACACAGGTTCTGTACTGTACGCATTTCATTACATGTGTTTCATCATGTCTGACATTTGAGTGTGTCTGTGACCTCTCACTAACAGGCCTCTGTGCTCATAAACCTCCCTGTCAGAAGGAATATAGTGTACGGGGGATGCAAGAAGTGTATAACACACAGTTAGCTTGTGCTTTCTGACTCAAGCATTATCCTCAAGGTTGGTCAAACTCAACGCTGAATCATCCGCTCAGCCACTGATGCTTGTTATTACACGCCCTCCTCTCTCACCTCACTTTGTGGGGGAAATGTTTGTAGCGCACACACGCACAGCTTTGAAAAAGATCGAGCACTCTGACAGTTAGAGCAGAAATAGCACAGTGACAACTGTTCACAGCCATTGCAGATCAGTTTTGTCAAACGGCACCCCTGTGGGTGATAGCCTCGCTGTCTTTGATTTCTCCCTCTCAGTCGTTGTTTTCCCTTCCCTGTCTTCCTTTCGTCTGCTTTTTTCCTCTAGAATACTCATTCAATTTTTACTGCGGTATGAGACTGTGAACAGCTTGCGGGGCGGGAGCGCAGTAATTACCACGGTTATGTCAGGCGGAGCTGAGGAACGTAGCCTGGGGAGGAGAAAGGCCACTGTGCGGCGATGCCCCCCTGAAATTAATGGAGAATTGGAAATGAATCAATAGCTAATGAAAATGTGTGTTCACTCTATTACTGCTTTTATGATGGCTGTTGCCTCGGGCGGGGTACTCTGTCACCAGACTACAGAGTGTGGTGGCGCCCATCTATGCTCCTCTTAGTCAGTTCTCATCATTTCTCTGTGCTGCTCTCCATTTGTCTGAACCTCCTCCTGCCTTGTTCTTCTCTCTTTCATATTTGGATGAAACAAATGTTTATTTGGTTATTGGAGAATGTTAAAATGTTTGGCTTGTGTAGGCAGACACCATGTTTCTCTCTGTAATGTTTTGGTGCAGTAGGGTTAACTGTCTTCCTAGTTACTGTTTCTATGTCTGCCAGAGACACTGTGGCAGATTTACCACTTCTCACACTAGTTTGACAAACACAAGCTTCTAAATCCTGCCTGGCAACTGTGGATGTTAAATAACAACTGTTGCTAGCATATTTGATTGTAGAAAGCTGTTTTGTTATCTTTAGCTCCAAGATCACAAGTGTGTCATACAGGCCTTTAAGGGATGCCTCCAAAGGATGCTTCTTAAGAAAGTGATAGCAGCCAAAACCTACAGTCTTCCTGTCAATCTTCCAAATCAGTCACATTAAGTGTACTATATTAGCTCTAGATAAACATGTGAATGCATTTTTTCACAGAGCGAAGACTGTGTAACTTCATCACCCCCATTTAGTGCTACACATTTAATCCAAGCCTATGTGATTATATGCAACAAAAAGCTGCAATTTAATTAACTAAATATGTCCATGTTCATCATTTACACTCTGGAAATTAGAAGTAAATATAGGTGCTGTCGTGGTCGTGGTAGATTGCCTGTTACAGCTGCTCTTTCGTTAAAGAAAGGAAAGAAAAGAACAGAACCACTCCCAGAAAGATCCTTGGCAGCACAAATAACAAAGAGAACACAGAATTCAAAAATGTACAACACTGGACATTAATAGTGACAAAATATATAAATAATATTATGATGACATAACGTATAGATGTGTCACTCCCCAACCCCTTTGCAGTAGGTGGAGGAGTTGTACAGTCTGATGGCCACTGGGAGGAAGGATCTCCTGTGGCGCTCTGTGGAGCACTTGACATTGATCAGTCTCTGACTGAACACGCTCCTCTGTCCAGTCAGTACATTGTGTAGTGGGTGGGAGGGATGGTCCAGAATTGAGAGGAGTTTGGACAACATCCTTTTCTCTGCCACAGTGTGAAGAAGGTCCAGCTCCACACCCAAAGCAGAACCAGCCCTTCTGATTAATTTGTCATCAGCATCACACTCTCGTAAATCCCAGTGGAAAAGCTTGCAGTATATTAGATACCTGGGCAAAAAAAAACCTGTGTACTATGCTGAAGGACTGTTACAGAGTAGCTTCAGAGTTCATTGTCTGTAATTCCTGTTATTGTGAAAAGAATTAACATAAATATTTTCACAATAGTAAGCAAACTCTTAAAGCAGATCATTATTTAATGATTTAATTATAATGTTAAATATTTTCTCTCATTTATTCTCACTCTCACTCCCATACAATGTTTTTTATTACAAGTTCTCAAATACAGAGATTACAATACATTATTTATACCAATTATCAAAAACAAGTACAGCACATATTATTGTACAATGCAAGAAATAAGTAGAAAAAATAATATATACATAAATAAGCTAATTGTTATCAGGGGACACGGTTTTGGAGTTTTTTTATGTTGGTTCCTCAAGCAGCACCAGGGCACATCTGACTCTGACTTTCAAAATAAAATGGAAGGTTTACAGCGACTTCCTGTCTAATATCCTCCAAATATTTAATCACCTGAACACCAACCAAATCTAATCTGGGGAATTACATATTCTAAGATAAGAGTTAAAACAATACACAATTTGCTAGTTGGAGCTGAAGTTTTTAGATCTTTAAAGTTCTCCCACCTTCATTCAAATGATTGTGGTGAAATTATTCTCAGTTCTCAGAATATGTAAGAATGAAACATAACAATGTCTGAATAATCTACATTTCTGCAGACAAGACTAATTATGAGGAGCCAAACATGGACAACAACATCGAGTTACATAGCATTTAAAATACTTAGGTTTTTAATTAGTAACTCAGTTGGATTGAGAAAATTATTTCTCTGTTTAAGTGAGAAAGTCTCTAGTGGAGACTTTTTAAGCCACTATATCCTCCATCCTCTTGTAGCCTCCATCTGGTCCTGAGATGTGAACAGCTTTAGTTCATGCTGAGTGTATTTCTTGTAAATTTATGTTTTATTTATTTGCTTCAATTTCCACTCTCAGTGGCCAGTTATGTTAAAATGTTAAAATTCTGTAGCTTTCAGTGAGTAGCAAATAGACCTGAAACTATAATCAGTGAATGTTAGGTTTAAGACCTTACAATACAACAAATAATACAGAAAACCCAACAAATCCCCCTCGAGCAATCACTAGGCAACAATGGAAAGGAAAACCTCCCTTTTTAAAGAAAGGAAGAAACCTTCAGCTGAACCAGGCTCAGGTTGAGCGGCCATCTGCCTCGACCAGTTGGGGTGAGTGGAAAGAAGGAGAGAAAAGAACAGGTCAGAAAACAATAACAACAACAAGTAACAACACAATGTTGTTGTATGGGCCAGCAACTGAACACCAAAAACACACAGCTCCAAGGCAGAAGATACCTGAGAGAAAGAGAGAAAGAGAAAGAGAGAAGCACAACTACAAGAAAAAGAAGACGCAAAGTTAATAACATGCAATGGTCTAAGCCTTCAAATACTGACATTTCAGTTTTTAGTAGTCACTTGGAAAAGTTACCATCAAGATGCAATTATTTTCAATTATTATTAGTGCAGTTATTAGTGTAATGATCTTTAACTT
>OMLM01010003.1:49421-62204 GCA_900302695.1 Helostoma temminkii | reverse complement strand
GAGGGAGGGGTGGGAGCTGGGGGATGTTCTCCAAAGCCAGAGCCTCCTCTGAACTGCATCATGTGACCAGTGACTAAAACTATCAGGAGTGAACACATACACTTGTAACATTGTGAGTGAGAGATGCTTTCAGGCAGCAGAGAGCGGATGTTTGTGCATGTGTGAAGATTTCTTTACGTGTTGAACATGAGTGTAAATGTCTCTCGTCTCTCTGAGAGGTATAGTGTGACAAACTTAACCATCTGTAACGTGTCGGGGCCCAGTGCTGTAATGTTTCAATAGCTAGTGTTTATCTTTTGTGGTCACAGGGCAATACTGTTGGTCCTGTGTTCAGAAAAGCAGAACAGGGAGTTTGAGGGGTCCTCACAGTCGCTGGACAGCCCAGTGTCTGCTGCTGCCATTGGATTCCTGCTAACGACCAAGTCCAGGATGTCTCCGGCCTCCATAATTAGAGGCACAGTTAGGCAGCAGTCAAAATCTCTAGTCCTCACACGATTAACCTGGAAAATTAAAATCAATTATAAGCATTCAGCATGTTAACTATGTTCACATTTTGCTGCTCGTTGCTTTATTGGCAAGAGCTTAATTACAACTTTTTAGTGAATGACAATAAGAAAATGAAATTAAAAACCAGAGCCTGACTTTCACTGTCTCTCCCAGTGAAAGACAAAATGAAAAAAAAAAGCAAGCGTTGCACAGATCATACCGTTGTATTATCCTGGACTATTAATTATATAATTGCCTTTTCCTTAAAAGCAAAAAACAGTAAGTTTATTTCCTAAAATGTCAACTAATTCCTATAAGAATGAGTTTCTAAACACAAAGAATACCTGAAGAATACGATCGAAAGGTTTTAACCTGGCCTGGTCAGCTGGGCCATCCGGGCGAACCATGTTGACGTAAACACCTTTTTCTAGGAGCCCATCAGATACACTGAAACCAAAGTCATGACTGTCAAGGTCCTTTCGTAGAGTCACCTGCAAACACAGGGGACCTTAGCATTACAGAGCTTGTACAACACAGTGCATACTCAAATCATTTTCAACTGATTTTGACTACTGTAAAGATGTATTCCAGACATTTTGTATTTTACACGTGAGAGATTTTAAAACTCATTATCAAACATCCAGGTATCCTGACTTTTATAGCTTTCATATCTCCACTAAACTTAATGTGGAAAGTAAAATAAGCATCCTAGACATTCAGCAGTGTGTTACATGTTATCCACTCATCTCTGCCTCCTCGTTTACTGCTGATGTGGACAGGACAGGGTAAAGAATAACCTAAGGAATACCAGGCATTTTATACCATCACACAAACATTTATATATGGAGCAACTGTATTGTACCTCACTGCAATGTACAGGTTTATTTTATTGTGTCCACTGTCCACCTTCTCCTATATACAAAATAGTTACAGTGCCCACAATCACATGCTTCCGTGTCATTTGTTTGGATTTGGAGCTACACTATAACAAGGTCAGCGGTTTAATCATAAACAAACATGAACCAGCCTTGATGAGGGATTTGAGATGACTTTCCATGATATAATGTAGGACATGTCAACTGAAAACATTTTCAATTTCCACATCATGATGCACTCTGTTATTACTGCCTCATTTTTACCGCATTCAGTGAAATGCTGCACGGTGAGATGCACATGACACCAAACAGACATCTCAACAAATACAGAGGCAAAGTCTGGGTTCACAGCTTATATGTAATGTTGTATAATGAGCGTTGTGTTGCTGTTGTCATGCACGCAGTGCAAGTCCAGACTGGCCACATATACACTGGGTCCAGTTACACTGTACTGAGAAGAGCACTGAGTCAAGTGAAGAAGGCACTAACATTTAAACTTTATAAAGTGCAGATTTCTTCAGGAGACTTGTGTGTGTGTGCACCTGACTGATCAATCAACAATCACTGCTGCTTTGCTAGTACAAGAGATAATTATAGGGTGGAGTAAATTACCAGTTAAAAAAGAAGTGAAAATTGATTAAAAAAGCAAAGTATCACTTTGGTAAATAATACCATAAACAGTTAATGTGGAGTACTTTTTCTATAAACACTTTGCTTGAGATAAAACAAAACTTTAGAAATGGCAGGGAGCTGCACCTTTATAACTGAACATTTAAAGAAACTAACTAAACTACCTTATGCAGTGCCAAAGCTGTAGGGGACAGAATATCACAGGTGTCCCCTTTGTTCCTGGGTGTAACTTCTCTGGTCCCAGTTGACACGTTCAGGCTGCTTTTGTTCTTAGAGTCAGCACAGATTCCCTCACTTTTAATGGGACTAATTTCAGACTGAAACACTGAGTCTTCGTTGGTCTTGGTCTCCTCTAGGTACAGACTAAGAGTGCTACCTGTCATGGATGCCTGAAAGAACACAAAATGAAAGTGCTTATTAGAACATTTTGTATTCAAAGGACGGAAAAAAAAGACTTCCATTTGGACAACCAACAACACACATAATCTCTCAGGCAGTGTGCACACAGCCTGATTAGAGGCAGAGACATTGCGGTCAGTATGGCAGCAGGTGCCCGGTCTGTCTTGTCAGATTTAATAACAGATTACACTAATGCTTCATCTGGCATGATCATTTAGGCTGACACTGGTCTATGAATATAAGAGTAAGGCAAAGCAGATGGAGGAGTGGAGGAAACAGGAGCAGGAGGGGCAGGCCTACCTCCAGTTCCCTGAGAATCTCAGATTGGCCGCAGGTCTCGAGGTCCTGCAGAGCCTGGGACCAGAAGCTGTCCTCCTGGTTCAGGGTGCCATGGCAACGAGGCGGACTGATGAATCTACGACAACGCAGGAACCACAACATGAGAGTAGCCATGCAGTCTGGAGGCTGGTGCTGCGTACAAAAGCAGCATGGGAAATGCAGTTTTTGGGCTGCACGCCAGAGAGTCCCTTTGAAATCTCTCAGGACCACAATGAGAGTTTACTGTAAATTCCCTCCTGCAGCAGCTAAACACTGAGAAGTCCACTAGATTAGATAAAGAGTTCAGTTTCAGTAAGTTATGTCACCCCCCAAAAAAAGCAGAAAATTGAAAACATGTGACAGAAAAGTTCAGGGGAAAAAAAGAAGTGTGCAGAGACAGACAAGGCTGATGTATCCTTGGGTTCTTTAGGTGCTTTCTGTTTTTGTTGTGGACAAGGGGCGACAGAAAAAGACGTATCTATGTGAAACACCAAAGAGCTCGTGGGCAGTTAGTAAAGCAGATGAGAGAGAGAATACCTGAGAAAGAAGAGAAAAGGACAGTTTGGAAAAGCACAACACATGAACACATAAAAAGAAAATGAACAGAAAATAATAGGACAGTTTGCTGTTGTCAGTGAACAAAGGAAAAAGCTCATACTGTAAGCAGCAGTGGAAGAAACTCCTTTAGTACAGTTTTCAATGTACCAATGTCAAATGAACTCATTTCAAGGTAAAAGGCCTGCAATCATATGTAAATGTATAGTGTCACTGTATATCTCAATGTGTTGTATTTTATTAATGTGTAAGAGTATACAAATCTTAATCTAAGAAGTAATGCCTACATCTACTATATAACTATAGCTGTCAGATAAATATAGCTAAGAACAAAGTGTGATTCCGTCTTAAATTTGTAGCAGGAAAATAAATTACGCAAACAAACTACATATGATATAAATCTAGTTACTTTCCACCACTGCTTGCACACACAAATGATTTCTGTTAAATAAAATATGGTCTTTGCAAAATCAAAAACACTTAAAGCTGCACTGACAAAACAAGATATTGACAGGAAGGAAACTGCAGGCCTGTGTACTTACCCAGGGATCTTGTCCCACTCAACCTCAGTGAATCTCCCATCGTACAGTGCTGTGTGGTGGATTAAACCTGCAGAGCTGGAACTGGTTTGGGTCCTGTGCTTTGTGCGCCTCCACTCATTTGGATTGAGCACTATATCAGATGTTTTGTGAAGATATGTTGCTAAAAAGCAAGAAAGAGAGAGACAAATAACTCGGTTGATAGAATGGAAATAGGCATTTTTTTAAGACATCATCTCTCCAGAGTACCTCACCTTGGCTACCATAGCCTGCATCAAACCCTGAGCTATCCCAAGAGCTCATGGCAGAGTCTATACTGGGAATAGTGGCAGAGTAGACCTCTGAGTGTTTACTGGTCCTCTGGGAGTCTGCCAGTTCATCCTCTGCGTCACTTAGAAATCCAGCTTCTCTGTCCGTAGGCTGCCGGCCCTCAGATTCTGGGAAACAAGAGTTAAGTTACTATAAAATAAGAAACACTAAAGTAAACTTTCACGTCACTTTGACTGTCTATAAGCCTCAGAAAAATCTATATGCATTTTAAAAAGCAATAAAAGTCACTTATTTTCTTCATTTCTTAGTTTTTCTGATTTGTACTTTGTTATCATTTGTGTTTTGTGTTGTCTTTTATGTTCTTTCTCCTTCATTCTTTAAGTCTTTAAGGTAAATAACGTCTTTTGTGCTGTGTGATCAAGTAGAGTAATTGATTTAGAGAAAAGTGTTTGAAAATATATAGCACCCTCTAATTAGAAACCATGTGCTATTTGCCATTATGTCCTGATACACACAAAACTAACAACAAATAACTAACAGATGTTAATGTTCTCGTAATTTTTTTTATGACTCCTAATCTTATTAGACTTACATAAACGGTACACATACACACATACCTTTTATGTGTTTACATTTTTTCTGTTTTTGCTCGTTTATGCCACTGCATTTGCACAATAATTTTGCAAACTGGTATGATCAAATAAGTAAAAAAAATATAATAAAATAAAAAACAAAACAAAACATACTCTCTGCTTTTTTCTTGATCTTAAGAGTGACAGATTCTCCAGCCATCTGCAGGAGGTGAATGGCTTCGCTCAGCGGTTTTCCTTTTAGACTGACCCCATTGATGGCCAGGACTCGATCCCCTATGTGGATGGCCCCAGTCCTACACGGTTAGGAGACAGAGATACCAGAAAATACCAGACAGTACTGAGAGGCGGTTCAGGAAATTTGTCAGGCTGCCAGAGCACTGCCTGAGACAGAAACAAAGGAATTTCTTGTTATAGGACAAGATGAGCCAGACATTGTTTACTGTGTAAATTATTTTAAAAAAAACTTCCAAAGAGGGCCACTAAATATCCTACTGGCCTTAGCCTAATCTAAGTATGATCATAATCTCACATGATGACTTTAACCCCTAACCTGTCATTCTTCACCTTTCCCCTGACCTCTCACCTCTCTGCCAGGCCTTTCTTGGTGAGGCCAGAAATGACGATGGGGTCAAAGGGCTCCTCTGTGCCAGAAATCGTGATGCCCAGTGGTCCGTTGTATCTCTTCAGCTCTACTGTGTAGATTATGGAGCCTGACATCTCCAATTCATCTTCCAGTTCATGGACAAAGAGCAGACATTATGCACAAAACAAGATTATATAATGAACGCTGTTGAACCGCATAAGAAAAAATGTCTAAAATGACTTGAACAAATAAGAAAAGAGCAAATCTGTGTGCTCTCCTCTGTCAGCTTATCAAGCGCTTCAGAGCTATCGGTACCTGCACAAACCAGAAGGAGCTGAAATTATGACGTTATTAAAGTTTTAATACTGATCCGTCATTGCAAAATTCAGCATTTTATTTTTTGTAGCTGGTCAAGGAGGAGGTAGGTTTAAATATGTACCTGTATACATATATAGTTTGTTTTAGTCCAGTGTAAAGCTGAAATAGTGAGTCAATTAAAGAAGTTGTACATTGACAGAATATTAATGTATGGTATTACATTTTATTTTGTCAGACTATGAATAATTATATTTGCAGGTTCTGTCCATTTTCTGAAATTTCTTTACACAAGACTAATGATGATCTGAATTAAACAATAGATTACTATCTGTCTCATTGTCTCACAATAAGAAATACAGAACTATGTTGTACATATTTTATATGTAACTTCTTTTAAAACTGGCTTTTTTATGAATAATTACATTTATTCCACTATAAGTCACTATAGGAGGGCTGGAACAAACAAACTGCTTAAAAAAAGCATTTTAGTTGAAGAGATCAACTTTGTGTTATGTTAAAATCCTGATCTGAAATATGAGATGAGTACAAATAAATGTAGTATCAAATGGAAATACCCAAGTAAAACTAAAGTACCTCAAAATTATATTTGAAAACAGTACTTGAATAGATTAACTTGGACACATTCTATCACTGTTCATATACTCGTTTGTTTAGAGTGCTTATTGTACCAATGTTGTCCTCATCCTTCTGGATTCGGAGTCTGACCATGTCCTCGGCCTGCTGCAGAACATGCATGGCATCCTCCATGGTGCAGTTTTCCAGACGCACACTGTCGATGGCCAACAGCCTGTCCCCAGGCTCCAGAGTGCCTGTTCTACCAAACACAGGAGCAAGACAATCGCAAACATTAACTGGGACCAGTGGGCAGCTCCTCCTGAGTCAGTGTCAGAATCCTATTAGAGTGGTGTCTCAGCGGGATCTGTGGAGGTGACCGTAACCTCACCCTAATCAACACTGAGCGCCCTTCTGAAATGTCATTGCTCTGCCCTACTGATCCAGTTTTGATAGCTCAATCCAATTAGGTTTGTATTACACAGTGGATTCGCCATAGTTGTATTGTCTTCATGAATAATCCTACATAAGCCTAGAAAACCTAGATCACCCTGAACTGTACAGTGTTGAGAAATACTTTCTTATTAATGTGACCTACATCAGATCTGAAAGCAAACACTGATTAGATTTTTTAAAATTTACATAACTTAATTCAAGAGTTCTTAGAGGAGGAGTAATAAAATGTTGGGCAGTGATATGATTACATGTGAATGATGACAGGACATACCTGTGTGCTATGCTTCCTTTTCTGATGTCAGAGATGATGAGGGGTTTGCCAGGTTTCTTACTTGCTGGAAATATAGAAGAAATTTCAAAGATTATTATGTTTTTTTTTATGTTATGTTGTTATTATGTATTTAGAATAGATGATATAATAAATAATATAAATCAATGTTAACTCGGCCTCAAAAAATTTAATATGCTCAACCTCTTTTTGTTACAATGGTCATACTTGGCTTCTTGTTTGTGGTATTTCAGAGCTAGTTAGAGCATAAAGGGTAATGACGAATAGTAGCACAGGCCAGTGTTATGCAGAGGTAATGAAGTAT
The DNA here is from genome assembly GCA_900302695.1 of Helostoma temminkii. Taxonomy (NCBI): domain Eukaryota; kingdom Metazoa; phylum Chordata; class Actinopteri; order Anabantiformes; family Helostomatidae; genus Helostoma; species Helostoma temminkii. The sequence goes on along the minus strand of OMLM01010003.1, from coordinate 55,016 downwards.
GTGCCCTAGTGGTTTTGCAAGTCTGGATTTTATGGATCACAGAACATTGATTCAAACAATCTGAAGGCCTATGAGGCATTATTGTGCAACACTGCCCCCTGTCGTATGTCTCACTGGCAACAAACTCACCACTGATGGTGATGCCCAGCTCCACTCCTCTCCTCTTAGGTAGTTTAACGTGGAAAGTGCCACTGCTGGGAACCACTGATTCTAATTGAGATTTAAAATAAAGATAAAAATACGTAGAAAACATAATTGTACAATATCTCACAATACCAAATTTGTTTTCTCCTATAATACCTGCAACATCAAACTCAATCTCCAGTGTGACCTTATTGGCCAAAGCAGAGTCTCTGAGCAGCTGATGGGCTTCCTCCAAAGTGCCATCTTCAGTCGGGATCCCGTTAATGGACAACAGTCTGTCTCCTACCTGCAGCAGCCCACACCTTCACACAGAAAAATACACAAAACACACCTGCAGTATCCTTCACATAACAGTTAATATGAAACAAAATAATTGTAGAAACAGAGGATGAAAGACAAAAAATTCAACATGGGCCCAAGCTAACAATTGTTCTGGTTACTGAATAATCAGCAATTAATATTGTGCTAAATGTTATATATATCAAATGAGAAAAATCTAGTGGCATCTAGTGGTGAGATTGCAGAAAGCATTATCACTTAATTCATTATCACTTAACTGATACATTTACACAGCAGCTCAGTGAAAGCAAAATTCTATTTCATATATTTCACATGAATCGAGTAATTTGCATGACTAGAGAACACATTCATGCCACCAAATATATGATGGACTGGATTCAAGGATCAGAATTCACCTTTTTAGGAGCACTAGGCCAGAGAGTTGTAATTTTCCAACGGGTTGCTAGCAAGACTACTTGCAGGATGCGAGAAGCTAAATAAATACACTAGAAATAATGGCTGGACTATTGAGTTGACTATAGTATCACAGTATCCACTCAATCTCCTGTTGGAGGGCTATATTGTGGGGACCGGACCTCAGTTTCAGCTGAAGCTGAAGTTTTTTTCAGCAGCTAACCCTTCTGTTTTCCTCTTTTGGATTTGGCAGGACTGATGGTTCTGTTTTCACAGTTTTGTTTTGTCGGATTAGTTGGGGATGTTGGTTTAGGTTTAGGGGGAAGTGCCTGGGTCTGATGGCCCATTGTATGGTTCATCTGTGTGGTTTCCCTCCTTTTGTTAATTTTGGCTAGCCTGCCTTTTCCCTATTTTCTCCTTGTGGTTTTGTGGTTCTTTTAAACTGTATGTATGAAAGTATAAAATTAAAAAAATGTTTCTTTTAATGTGCAACTTCTAATTTCGTTGAAATTGTGTTATTGATCTCCACTTTCTCTGGGGTTGTAACAGAGGATAACAAAGCCAGCATCAGAAGCCAGGCCTGGTCTGCAGACTGGTGTGCCCTGTTGACTGTATACTGCAAAAATGCTCTAGTTCGGTTGTATGTTGTAAAAAGTGATTAGGGTGGAATGGAGTTTGTTACATGTCAAACCATCACTATCACAGCAACATGACCAAAAGGCTGATATATTCAACACTAACATAAAGTGACCTGGGAAGAAAGTTAAATCTGTGAAAGGATCCTCTGGGGAGGATCATCAAAGTAGACTTCATCCCATCAGGACCAGTTATGTCTATAGTTTATTGACAGTACCAAAAATGATGTATTGGCCAACCCATCCACAGACCCACACTGATGGCCAAGCACTAGCACAGCTTAAAAAGGAAAATATTAGATTGGGGAAAAAAACAACAGAACAAAAATCACCATAACGTTAAAAATCTCATAACCCCTCAAATGTATCTCTTGGCTCTTCTGTGGGTCTAGGCTAGATCACCAGTGTGGAAACCTCTCCTGCATTAGACAAAGGCAGCTTAAATCTAGTCAAACTTTGGACAAGGCCTAATGCTCCTGCATTCACACGAATTACCACTGTGACACCAGGCTAAAATTAGCAGTTTTTTCCACATGTGGCATTTCATTGCCAGGCTGAATGACTAGCATTAATGCCCTCTAGCTCAAGGTGACTCTCTATATGATATTTGTTTACTTGTTAGGTGTCTCAGCGTGTTACCTCTCAGCTGGGCTGTCGGGCTCGATAAAGCGGATGACCGGGGGAGCAGACAGGGTTTCAGTGGCAAAGACACCCCCCTGCAGCTGGATCCCAAAACCTGTGAGTGGATCCCCCCTCAGGATGATCTCGCTTGTTTCCACATGAAAAACTTGCCCCCCTGGGCCGACAGAACTGGACGCCAGAGATACTGAGGGAGAGAAAGAAGGGACACATCAGAGAGCGATATTAGAGGGAAAGTGGCAGATGAATGGAGCAGGATAGGAATTGTCAGAGACATAAAATGCAGGAGGGAAAGGAGAAGAGATGTGCACTCACAGAGATAACATGGTGGAGTGGAAAGGGAATGAGTCACTTATCACAGATTACATCAGTTATGTTTGCGTCAGTGATCAGTCAAATCTGTTCGCACAAGGAGAGGTGTTTTAAGCAGCTCCGCAGCAGGAATTGCACAGATTACAAACACACATTTTCTCATTTAACCTTGCGAATTAATTTCGGTGTTTTAATTTAACTCCCCTTGAAGAAGGAATATGTTTCAGTTGTGCTTAGCGGGTTCATCACCTTAATATCACACATATCCAAACATTCACCATTTACCATTAAGCACACCCAAAGTAGTTAATAGGTATTGTTTTAGTCATTAGTAATTAATTCAGCAGGTATTTAACTATAAACTGAATGTGCAGTGGAGAAATGGTGCTTTGAAAAGTGAAGGAATCCCCAAAGTGATTTATACCTAACTACATCTTTTTTCCATCTTTATCCCTCTCAAAAGATGAAAGCAGGGACACTTTCAAAGTCTGATGACAGTGGTTCAACCAGGATCAGCTGTGATTTGGACTTGACAACTGTATCGTTACTTTTGATGATTTAGACCACACCAAGTATTAATAAGAGAAACTCCACAGATCCCTCTCACCTCAATTGCAATACCTGTGCGGCAGAAATTTTATACCCTCATTTGGTGACTATAAGGAACACCTAGCTAGTATTAATACAGTCTAATATGACAGTCCTGCAGTAAAACCTCCTTGCATAAATATGCATAAACATTATGGTCTTTTTGAAGGCTGTAGTCATGCTGTTTAACTGCACAGCATTATACTGGGAAGTTTTTTGTGTTGTCAATCCTAGACCATGTGGGTTCAGACAAAGAGTCTCACCAACACAATGAGTGGACCTAATTTACCTTGTAGGTCATAACAGGTACAAGTGACTGTTGTAATGGTATCCAGCTCTCTTACAGTAGCTAGAAGGACCCAACTTAACAGCACCATAAACATTAACTTTGTTGGTGTGTATCAAATAAAAATGACAACTTCATCTCAGGAGCAAAAAGATCTAAACTTAAAGTAATGAGGAAATATGGTTCTTAGTAATCTTGTTGGGCTGACCCCTTGGTGTGGAAAATAGAAAGAGACATGATTTGTCATACATGAGCTCTTGTGGTCCTTCTTCCTGTGCCTCCTCTTGCCAGTTGAGCTACGGGGGCTGTTGGGAGCAATTGGTTGGATGGGGCAGGGCAGAGTGTTGCTACCCTGGCTGCTGAAACCTGAGGTGGCTGTGGAGGAAGGTGAGAAGCCACCACTCACCAGAGCTGTAAGGAGACATAGCAGTACACGTATCAAAGCACTGGTACAGTAAGAGTAAAGCATATCGCTGTGACAGTTTATTCACACCCACATAAGCAGAATCAGGATATACTCATGGTAACATGCAACAAAAGACAGAAATGGGGCAACTGGGTTGGAGCAAACCTCTTGGAAAAACATTTAACAAATGCAGAAGAAAAGGCTCCAGCTAAAGTGTCTCGCCAGCAGCAGTGCTGTCACAAATGATAACTTACATTTGCAGTGGTCCTGCTGGTTGTGTGGGTGGCTTGGGCTGCTCCATGTCTTGCTGTGGCTGGCATGTGGGGGATGGCAGTAGCTGCTGCTTTGGTCCCAGTGATGATGATTGCTCTTCTGCACTTTTACTGCAGCACCAAAGAGGAAGTACATTCATTGAGTAAAACAGATCCACTACTCTTTTGTACTCTTTTCTAAATTGCACCCGTGAAATCGTGCTTTCATTCCCATGTCTAAATTTGTACCACACTGCATAGTGCCAGGAGGATAATTCAAAGCACAGTAATTGATATTTAATGTTTTCGTCACGGTACACTAGATTAAATCCTGTGGTTTAATGTATTTTCATGAGAATCTGAAAATCAGTTAGACACACTGAATGGGAAGTGATGCAGGGCTCTAGAAAAAATCTTACTTTTCCTTGCAAGCTTCCAAAAAGCTGACTGCAAACTGGAAATCATTTTTATAATTTCATTTTCAAAAGAGTCTGAAGGTACAAAACAGTCTGAGTATGCCTGCTGCTGGGCACGATGAGTAAGTGATAGTGTGTTAGGAGGCATGTAGCTTAATTGGACACAGCTGAAAGCTTAATTGCTAATGATGCATGATGTCTGTCTGTCTGACTGGCAAACAGTTTGTGCTAAATGGGATTTACTTGTGTCATTTTTACTTTTTAATTTTTTGGCTTTTTTGTTGACCTTTCCGCTTTAAACGAAACAGAGAGGAAACATTGTTGTTAATTCTGATTGGCATCTTATTCCTCGTGTCAAAACCTGCGTGAGAAAATTCGGAAACAGTATTTCTGAAGGATTCAGAGGGAAACAACTGACCTACTGAGTGACACACACCTCAATAGTTAACTTTCCCTTACGGATTCAAGCAGCTAAATTTATCACTGAACGTTACATGTGACAGTAATCTATGGAGCTTCATTTGCAGTGGTCTAATCTCTGACAACTTGCTCTCATGGGTGGAGGATTTGCAGGAAACATGGATGTCTATGGTAGCGCTTACATTTGCCACACTAAATTCAATCATAATGTAATCAGAATACATGAAGACGAACCTCCTGCCCTTTTTCAGAGAACCAGTCTCTATTTGGCTCAATCAAACCTGTAAAGCTCTGACACTGCCAGCTTATATTAAGCTCACCTAGGGGAAGAAATTGTATTTTCAATCTATGCTGGTGGAAAGAAACATTAACTCCTAATCTCTTATTGGCCATATCAGTCTTATTAAATCCCCACAGGAGATTAGACAAATTGCATCTTATAATCATGCTTATCCTCAGGGGTAGAAGAAGCAGAGGAAATATAGTCTTTTCATAATATCACAACGCCTTATTCAAGAACTCAATCATGATTTAATTTATATTTTGGAAAACAAGAAACATGCCTGTAATTTCATAGAGAAATTATGTGTGTGTTGCACTTTGAATTGATTCAACTGAATCATGCACTCAAATGCACTTGAACCAGTGCAGTTTAAGGATTTCACTGAGTCGCCTGGGAAAGTAGGACTGTGTCATGTACCCAAGTGATGTACAACAAATGTGACTTAAATTATACTTCTGTTTTTTTTTAATTTCACTTTTAATTCTGCTCTGCTACATTATGGAGGCAAATACTGTGCTTTTA
>OMLM01010003.1:25979-49061 GCA_900302695.1 Helostoma temminkii | reverse complement strand
TTTCTGTAAATTCCTACTCTCAATAACATCATCGATGAGACAGAAGAATCCAAACTTAAATATAATGTTCAATATATTTACTATATTTACTATTTGTTGAGATTATTTGAGCTAATGTGTTTCTACTTATCCACAATCATAATCTGGACTGATGAGTAATTAATAATTAATAAAATGCAAATAATAAACGTCATTAAAAATCTCAAGCTAACAATGCAACCAATGTTTGCATATTAATGTCTAAATTAATGACTTTTTAAATAAATTAGCAGATTTTTTGATTCATAACAAAAATGTAACTGTACAGATGGTGGTAACTATGTGTCTTAATTATTAATTGAACAATGTGTTGTTGGACAAATACAAACTCCAGTTTAACAAAAGTGGTCACAGTAACTTTAAAGTCTGACAGAGAGCTGATTTGCATTATCAGCAACATCACGGCAGATGAAGGTTTATAGAAAAGGACGTCTCATGTATCCAAAAACCCAGTTTCCCTGATTTCTCTCTCCTGGTGTCTTTTCTTTGCCTACCTTCGTGTATCTTCAGTGGGAGGTGCTAGGATGCCAGGAAAAGAGTAAGTGAGGGAAACATGGATGCAACTCAGGAAACTGCTATTGACCCTTTAACTATATCCTTCTCCGTTCCATGATGCAATGTGTCACATACATTTCTTGTGTTTTTTGTGTGACCTGCACAACATACCAGTGTCTTGTGGCCTCAGAGGAAGTCTGCTTTGACTGGCTGGAATGATCTCTAGTTTGACAGTGTCTGAGGTGCTGGATAGTAGCTGTGTGGCCTCCATCAGGGAGCAGTGCTCTGTGCTGGTCCCATCTATGGACAGGAGGATGTCACCTATGTGCAGCGCTCCACATCTATGAGAGTCAACCAGCGAAAGATTATAGCAACAAAGTCTGTTAGGAAACCGTCTGTAGAGTAGTAGGATGTACGGGACTCATATCACCTTTCCACAACACTGGCTGCCTTTATCTTGTCAATAATGATAACTTGTTTGCCCCTGTATATTGTTGTAGTGAGGCTGATCCCCAGGTTGGCAGAGGGGCTTTTCACTATTTCCACCAGCAGAGGGCCTGAGGCTTGCTGCACTGCCGCTGAAACAAATAATACACAAGCAAACAACAGACACCTACAAGATTAATGGATGCATCTAAAGCCAAGAACACAATACAAATAGATACACAAAACATGAATAGATGGGGACATTATGATCACATTTACATTGTAAAAGTTTTCCTTAATTATTGTGGCACAACTGTCAAATGCAAGTCTCAGATTTAAAGTATAAATATTTCACATTTAAGCACATTCAAAAACCATCCCAACCTTTCAAACATTGTTTCATTCATCTTTGTAGTAATAATATTGTGAGAATGAGTTTTGAATTTTTGAGATTTTCATTGTCAGTTTTCAGTTTTTGTGAAACGTACTGCTAATACTGCTACTAATATGTCATTTAAATAATAATTTAAAAAACACTTGCCAGAGGTTTCAAAAATAGTTGTTATGGTTTTGTCATGGTTACTTAACATGGACAAGGCATCAGAGAAGGACAACAGGACACTAATACAGAAGAAAAGCTGTAACAGCAAACTGAGGAGACAGAAAAATTAGCCTCCATGCTGCCTGTGAGGATGTCACAGCAGAGACATGTAGCAGAGAACTGCATCATGCCAAAACAGTTGTGACCAAAACAACAGGTTTGTCAGTAAGGTGTTGAGGGCAATTTACGCTTTTATTTTTGTGAAAACTTCCAAATGTTTTTGTATTACTGTACTTTCATTTTAGTCATTTTATGTTTTACTGTTACACAAAAAGTTTTCACTGTGAATAGAGGACATGTCTGACATGTCTGTTTTTATTCTTTATTATTTGTCTGTAAAGGGTATTTGACCTCATTATTGGGTTATTGTATATGACAGATGACATAAAAACAAATTGTTATTTTAAATGTAAACAATTACTGTATCTGTCTTGACTTGAACAACAATAAAGGGGCACCTCATTTAGAATAATTATTCATTATATCAGATGAAGTAAATTTCTTGAGTCAAATAAAGTGCTGTGTTGCTCGGTGTAAAATTATGTGATGATTGTCAGATGGTTTGAGAATTTAAAGTGTTTGAGAAAATGGGCTTAAGCAGTTTATTTAACTTACAGTCAGGACCTCCTGACTAATTCAGTCTGAAGGCAGCAAGTCAGAATCCTAAATATCTGCACCCAGAAAAATTATGTGCTTCTGTCCCACTGTCCTTGGTGACCTGCCCTGATTTGCACAGACCAGAGCAATGTGTGCCACCGTGGCTAAAGTGATGTTGCAATTCCTGCATTTCATGGCACATTTCAACAAAATTACACAACTTATATAAATAATGACACTGACAAATGTGACTGAAGTAATACTGATATGTACTGTTGTATGGTATTTCAGCAACAATTCACTTAAACATCAGTGACAGATTATGTTAGTGTCTTTTTATTCTATTATAAATCATAATTATAAAGGTATAATTCCAAAATTAAATCACTGGATTCCCTTTCATATTCAATGATTTGAAAGTTTGCCATGTTGTATCTTGTAATATGTAACGTCATGAAGGCTTGGGGACAAAACACAAAATGTCTGCCTATTGCTCATGTCTCACCTTGATTTATTGAGGTCATGTTAAAACAATTCTAAAGACTGTTCCTGAAAGTTTTCCTGAGTGACAACACTGCCTAAAAATAAAATATAGCAATGACTCTGTTGTGGAAACATTTAGCTATGATTCAGGAGAGAAGAGCGACACATAGATTATGATAAAACACATCACACATCCACCCTTTCTCCGTGTGCTTTCGGGCCCTTGTGACTCCCTGGTGTCCAGCACCAACACTCGCTCACATCCAGGCAGCCAAACAGCCACATTATTTACCCTCAGAGCAATGCTGCCCTACCATATTCCCTGCTGTGTAGGTTTTTGTATGTGTGTGTGTCCTCACCCATGACAGATACGTCATACTCAATCAGAAACAGAGCTTCCTGGCCACTCTGCATCAGCATGGTCAAAGCATCAGCGTGCTTCTCTCTGTTTAAAGGCATCCCATCTATACTCAATACTCGGTCTCCGGCCTTCAAAGTGGCCTCTCTAGATAAACACAGAACGACAAAGATAGTAAAAATAAAACTCAAGCGACCAGCACAAGATGCTCATACAAGCGTCTAAGCTCCAGTCACAGTGAATCATTAAGCAGTTCCACATGAACATTACCTTGCAGGTAAGATAAAGGATAAATGAGATAAATGCACATAAAGTCTCTGATGTTGAATTATGTTTGCTCCAGTATTTTCGTACTCTTAGATTTCATAGGGAAAAGTGCAATGTTGCATTAGCCTCAAGATGAGCAGTGACCTTTTAGCTCTGCAGATAAGGTGCTCTACATGTGTCGCCGCCACAGTTTCATGTAGTGGACTGAGCACACACTAATGCAAAAACAATAATACTTTATGTGCATATACAAATTCTAATCACATATGAGTAACAAACATTTTCATTAAGAAAAAAGGGCCATTAACCTGCACATTTATACAAACATAATATGGAAATGTGCAAGCATGCAAACATACATATACAATAACTGAGTAGGTAGTAAATGAATAGGCACATTGATAACATAAATGTGTATGTCTAAAATAAATATATGCTTTTGCTGCATACACATGAGAATCAATTCATAATCAATTCATATACCATATCTATGTCCTCACCTGTCAGCAGGCCCCCCGGGTCTGACATAGGTAACCACCAGAGGACGAGACCTGTGCCAATCTTCGTGGAAGCCTCCTAAATAAATACAAAGACTGTGCTAAAAAGGTAAAGATTATTTTACTGAAGGATTTATATGTATAAAATCCCCATCCCATCCACCTACCTCTCATGACAAACCCAAAGCTGTTTCCCTCCTTGTGTAAACACACTTCAATAGTTTTAGTAATGACTCCTGAGGGGGTCTGGACTAAAAGCAGAGAGAAAATGTTCAGAAACATTCTGAAAATGATCATTATCTTCTAAAGCTACACATATAAGATACATTATTAAGAATATAAAACAATTTTACTTAAATTCAATTTCGGTGCTCAGAAACATTGAATGAAAATGTTTGCATGTTTAATTAATCTCAGTGGGAAAATTAATCCTCAGTATTGGTGTTTGATTCATGTTAATGGTTTAAGAGCAGTCAACCTCAGGGTGCACAAGAACCAGGGATGATATAACCATGTTGAGGAATGTGGGAAGAACAGTTGATGCTGATGTTTATTTCTTTTAAAACAATATTATCAGTGTGAGACCAGGACAGATTGTGGTTCACTGTTTACTTCCTAAATGTCTGGATATATTCTACACTTGAAAGTGTAGAGCAACAACACACACATAATAATATCTAATGCTGAGTCCTTTTTGGATTCCAGGTCATAAGCTATGGGTTATAATAATCATCATCATCATCATCATTATTATTATTATCATCATCATCATTACTGGGAAGGTACAAGCTTTTTCTGTTTCTTTCTTTTTTTTAATTTCTTCACATGGTTTTCTCTTAGACACAGAATATTCACCTCACGGGCATCACCTACCAAGTGGAGGCAACTCGTACTCCACCTCCAGCACAACTCGCTCCCCAATGTTCTTGAGTAGGCTGATAATCTCATCATGGCGGAGTTTTGACAGGTTGATGCCATTCACTGACTTGATGTAGTCTCCTACATTCAGCTGGTCACTCCTGAGGAAAAAGATTTGGAGCCTTTCAAATGTTTTCTAGAACTGCATGTTGTTGGTATCTGTAATCTGGCAGATCTTGTCTTGTTTAATTAAATGTACAAGTAAATCTAATTTTGATTTTAATTAGACACAACTGTCTAATTTGAGATTATTATTCGGGCTGTCCAAGCAAATTTTTCTGCATGATCGTGGATGGTTATTAATCTGTGTCCAGATAGCTGTGATAATTTGATATACATGTAGACTAATGCTGGAGCCTCTCCTCTGACACTGACAGAGATGATTGAACATGGTGTCTCACGTATGACTTTCTGAGTCAACACACTGCTCATTGCAGAGCTCATTAATTAAATAAATGTTCTGCCCTGTTTGCCCCCTTTACCTTTGGGCTACTGCCAATCATCACTGACAGCAGACAAAGAGACGTCTTAACCAGCAGAGCAGACCTGCCTGTCACCAAGTCCAGTTTCATCACACATTGTCACTGCCAGTCTCTTTCCTGTCCGCTTACATGTCTCTCCACCCAGTAAATTAGCTAGCACTTCCACACGAGCATGAACTCAGCTGTGGGAAGACAAGCTGCTTGGAAGAATTAGCACAGTGTCTGTCTTTATACCTCCTTGGACTTGACAAGCACTGGCACATTTGGCCAAGACATTTTCAGAGGGGCTGTGTTGTTTGTGCAAAACAGTGTGTGGTGTGTATGCGTGTGTGTGTGTGATAGCCTTCAGTCACACGCTGCTTAATCATCATGAAACGTGATGCTTTCACTGCATCTTGCTTTGATGGGGTTGATGTGGGGTAAAATTTGTTTAATTGAGTCTTAGTTAAGCCATCTTTTAAGATAGCAAACACACACATTACCACTATATAGTGAATTAAGCATGATATACAATAAAAAAATACGATTATACGATTACTATTATATTTAGGTATTACACTGTGGGTCAGCATCAAGCTGATCTAACGCCTACAGTCCTGCAGTTAGGCTGAGCTGGTGTGACTTTGCAACATGTGCATGTTTGTGGGTGCAGAATAACAAGTCCAGACAGCTTGGTGTGGTTGCCAGGTTTTTACCACATCACAGAGCAGAGATCTCACCTGGCAGCTAGCCCACCTGGCCGTAGGTTTGACACTCTTGGTTTGCCATCCTTATCAGACCCTCCAGAGATGGTGAGGCCAAGACTGCTGCCTTCCCTTTTCATCAGGTCCACTGTGGTCACTCCTCTGTACTCTTCTGCTGACAGATACAGACACAGACACAGATCAGCATTAGCGTCTACTTGACAGAATAACCCTGTCTGAAATGCAACAAAAGACTCTGTTCTTCATCTTTTTTCTTTTATCTTTCAATGAAATGCGCTCCGACACATGGCCACATACATCATTCTCTAACTTTCCTGTCTTTTCTTTGTTCCTTCAGATCTCTCAGCCTGAGTGAATCTCTGTGACGGCTTCAGAGGAAGAAGGAGGACGTTGGAATCTCAGTGTAATTTAAACCATTATAAATACAGATAAAAATATTGATAAATGAAAGAATTTTGAAATTTGTGGCAGGGCAAGTCATATATTTAAATTTAATTGTATTCTTAAGTGAATGAAAATGAGTTTAAGTATGATGGATAAGTGGTTATACATTGTCATCAGAGGACTCATTCTGTCTTGTAGTCCATGTTGTGCTGTGTTGTTAAATTGCTCCATGTGAAGTCTGCTAAGTGTGGTTTAGTGCCAATGACAGGTATGCTACACAAGCATTTTTTTCTTTCACCTTATCTAAGCATTCAGAACAGTGCAGCATCAAGCAAAATACAGCAGACGTGTGACTACACATATACAGATGGCAAAAAAGGAAATACTGCATGACTAGTTTTCTTTTTGAGGACACAGGTAAATTGAATGAAGTAGCATGAATCATGAAATAGATTGAAAACAAAGTGCTGTACAGTCAGAATTGACTGTATTATACCTGAAAGGCTGCGCCTCCTGGATGAATGTGATTGGTCAGTTGCTCCGGACTCCTTGCTCCCCTTTGAATATGGTCCCTCATCTGAGAAGACAACAGGGAGGGATGAAGGTGCAGTTCTGCAGCCATCAGAAGGCTCAGGAGCACAACCCTTGTTTTCACATTGTGACAGCTGCCCACACTTTAATGATTTGAACTGAACCCTGGGTAATATGTCGGCTCTGGGAGGGAAACAGCTCTAACTCAACAGTCACATCCATCCATTAGGCATTAGCTGAAAGCAAATGATCATACTGAAGTCGAAAACCTGAATCAGTCATATCAGTTAGTTTTCATGATAATCCTATAAAAAAGGGTCCCTGGTTAAAAATAATTCATCTGCTGCAAAGACCCTTGAAAATCAGTAATTTAAGACAAGAAGACATTTGCAACAAACTTGATATATGCGACTACCAAAGCATGGAAAGATTCCTGAAGGAACAGCATGCAGTTAATGGGCTGTTTGGGCATGGAGAGGAAAAAAAACCATCATTTTAATGTCATTTACAGCAGCTGCTACAGAAAGCGGGGAAATGTTTAATCTGCTCTGCAGGGGAAATATGTTTTTTATTTTTTATTTTTTCCCTACAGTGGGACCTTTTTCTGACACAGCAGTGGGCTGGCCTCAGATTAGCCAGACTACTGCCTGGCCATCTGAACCCGAATGAAGCCATGCAAGCATGTCAGCAGTCACAGTCATGAGAAAACTGACTTGGCACATCTCTAATCCTGTCCACTGTGGATTACCTTTTCAGATCTCCAGCACAATGAGTGAACATCGTGTTACAAACTTCAGTGCTGTTATCTCTTTAAATGTGGAGGAGGTATGTAGACTACATTAAACATAAGTCATCGCAGCTTTAATAGTGCATAATACAGACCCATATAAATTTTATTTAACCCCTTGGTCATTGAACCAGTTGTTTTGTAACTGTGAAGCTTGTCAATACAGGTTGGTACATAGGAATCAAAAGGAACTGGTGCATACAGGTTTTCTAAAAACGAAGGGAAATATGACGCAACCAGTTCAATAACAGCAGTGACTACAGGTGATGAAGGTGCTCAATTACTGCAAGATGTATCAATAACAGCTAATTCTTAATCCTAATACTTTTACTGGTGTCAATATCTAAATAAATACAGGGCAAAAAACATTAACTCATTGAATCCATGGCCAAATTTTACTTACTGTTTACATAGGCTTAGTGTGGAGGGGCTGCTATGATGACATGCTTTATGTCATCATGTCAGTGACATACTTCTTTGATCCCCTTGGGGAAATTGTTGTTTGGACAGCTGCACATAGATGATGGCGTTACTACAGGGTTTTAGTGTCTTGTCCAAGGACACCTCAGCACGTTGGCAGGAGGAACAGGGAATCGAACCACTAACCCTAGGGTTGACCGCTCTACCAACTGAGCTACATGCTGCCATCCCACCACCCAAAACAAAAAAAAAAAACACTATATCATGAACAGTGTTGGCATGAATAGCAATTAAATTTTAAAAAGCTATTAGAGGCCAACTATAGCCTGATTTATTACCATTCAGAAAATATATTTGTCAACATATAAAGGTAGCATCTCAGCCCTGAGACTATATGTGCTGTATGATAAATGACATTTCAATCACTGAGTGGGGAAACAAGTGCTCAGGGGGCATCAAACCCACTGCCTTCTCTCTGTGCACATCAAATCTCTACATCTGCCCCACTGAAGATGAGCCCTTTAGACAGCTGAGAGGCACGGATGCTTTGTCAAACATTCTCTGACCTGCAACCTTCAGGCAGGCCCTGGACATGAGGAGATCAAAGAAGAAAATTCAGCCTTCTTGATGTGCACAGCTAGTCATCGAGTCAGCAACAGAAATATCTTTACTGGACTTTCATCTTTTTGTGGTGTATAGAACTTATACACAAACACAAACAAATGCGCAATATGATATGTTGCACTGATTTACACACATCCTTGCACAAATATGATGTCCAGCAGCTGTGAGGCACAAACACACATATAAAAAGTGAGTGACACATCCCAAACACATTAGACTGGGCAAAAGCCTTGTAACTACACTGGCTCCTGAGGGGCCTGACGGTCCAGCAGCTGTCATTGCAGTCAAAAGGCAACATTAGCTCTGGGTTACGCAGACCCAATGCTCTGCACGTGACTGGATGCTACTGTACCATCAAACCATCCCCAAACTATCCTCTGCAGCTTCAAATAACCATCACTCACCCTACCAGGTAGAATTAGGATCAGGATGGAGCTGATTAATAAACAATTAACCAACTATTTAAAATACAATCTCAGCTCTGTTGTTTTTGTAGAGTCACTAGCTCAAGGATAAAATTGGATAAGGACAAGCTGCATTTAAAAGACATTGGAGTAAAAATATAGCTTGTCACTCTCACATAAATATGGGGTGAGTTAATTAACTCCCAATTTAATTCAGGGCACTGAATGCCATCACTCTCATAACCAATCAGAATGTAGGTTAAATGTGGGGGCAGTGCTGACAATGGCAATGAAATCATAATGCTATTTTCAGATATAAAACTTTATTTATAAACTGGGTCCTGCTAGACCTAGTTTATGTTGCTATATTTGCCCTAATTACACATGGCAGGCTGGTATAAAGAGCTGCTGGTTGAGTCCACTGACATTAAAATCTCTCACTCTACACACTGACATTTAGGTTAAACGGGTCACAACTACCCTTCAGATCAATGCATTTAAGACAGAAACAACACTTTACATTTACCTCCCTCCAGCTGTGCTCCTTCACTCTGCAACGTTAAGATCAAAATGTGGTGCTCTTACCGATGCTGTTCTTGGTGTCTCTCCTCAGACCACACAGCATGGCTGTAGTTTAGTCAGCGTAGCCACCCTTGGGAAGTAACCTCGCTGATATTTATTAATGGACAGAAAGCTAGGTAAAAGTGGGTGACCAGATGGGCTGCGTCTCAGTTGATGAGATAAAACAGAAACACCATTTTCATATCTTCTTTCCTTTTTTTAAAGTCATGTGCTTAACCCTTGTCCCCGTAGTAAAACCCAGTGATGTCTGGAGCTCCAGAGGGCAAATTGAGCTCCTCAGACGTTTCCTTATTCCCTTCTCTATTAACACCTGATGACAAAAAAACGTCAGCATTAAACAATTCTTCTCAATCCAGAAAAACATACATCTTCTAAATTGTGTCTTTCTATAAATTCCATGGTATGGCTCAAAGTAGTTCATGTCCTTTTCGTGTCATCTTCTTGTGGTTCCTTTTTTGAGCTATTCTTACTAATCATTTTCCTTTTTTCCAGAGTATTTATCATCCCTTTTCCATAAACTCACATGAGCTCACACATAACCTTTTCTCTCCTACAGAGCGAGTGAGTGTGAGTGAGTGTAGCAAGTGAGTGTGAGTGAGTGTGTTCTCCCTCCCTCTGCCAGAGGGGCTCACTGAGGCAGGCACACACGATAGTTACTCCCTCCCCCAACACACACACACACACTCTCTCTCTCTTTCTATTCATTTCCCACCAAGTCAAACACATACCCTCACATGCACACACAGAGATAGGACAAAACTGCACACACCTTGCATGCTCAACTCTCAGCACAATTACCACCTGAATATTCATCGTCAGACTCTGTACAGTGTCACGTTTTTCTCACATAGAGATGGCACCCATTTCACTGAGCTTCTAGTATCTGTCTCTCTGTCTCACATTCACAAGCACACAAATAGCAAATGCATATGTAACATTTCTGTGCAGAACAGCTGCCTGTTTGAGAACATGTCTGACAGCTGAAATTCATTCAAAATAAATGTAGTTGAGCACAGGCATGTGGTCGACAGATTTACGCTGTGAATCGTGAAAATTAAAGGAAAACATGTAGAATCTCAGTAACTGAAAATTAAATACATGTTTGTGTCTAAAGCCCAACATTTCACTTTTCCCCCTCAGGAGGATAAAGGGACCCTCTACTAATCCTGGGCCCACCAAGGCCCCTCCACCCAAACACAGAAGGACTAACGGGTCTGCTGACTGACCCGTCGTCACACCTGTCTGACCATTTGTCTTGCGCACAAGCCTCAACGCCTGCCGCATCCTGACCTCACCACAGCACCGACAAAACAAACACCTTCCTCCAACTTCTCTGATCCTCGTCTCCCTCATTTATTTTGGTTACTGCCAACAAATTGTTCTCGCCGGGACACTAGCAAAACCACATATGACAATAAAACTGAAAATTTAGAAACTCAAATTATGGTATTACACCCTCTATTTTCCAGATGTGTAAACTGATTACGAACAAATATTTCTATGTTTCTACCTGCTGTTGCATGGAGCCTAATTAGTCAGCTGTTCTGGTGGACACAATACTCTGTGATGTAGATAATTTCCTCTGAGATTTTTGTCCTCAATATACCATGTACAGTGTGAGCCAGTGTAGTCTTTCGGAGTGAGACTAATTAATTTCCAACAGAATAAAGAGAATCAGGGGACGGAGCAGTGTGCTGGACTGATAAAACCTCTGGGAACATGGCAGTAATAGACTAGGAATCAACATTGTTGAGGCACCCTGAGTGATATTGTTATGATTAGATTAAGAATGCAGGGTTTTTGCAGTGACCTTGGCTTTTAAAAATATGTTATAGATGGTGGGAAGAAATTTTAAAAGTTTAAAAATACTGACAAAGTTCACAACTCAAGGAGGAAGATGTTTTTTTTCAGTATTTAGCAGTGGTTCATATTTTCTTCCACATTTTATTTTATTTTATTTTTTTACACTAAATGTATCATTTGACTTTATGGATATTTCAAGAAGCAGATCATAAACCTCGTCATTTATCAAACTGACCACACTGCCATCTCATGGTGATCACCTCCCATTGCAGGTGGGGATCTTAAAAATTACAGCCCTTGTCAAACAGCACTTGTCGGCCAGCACAGATCAGCGTGACAAAAAAAAGCGCCAGAGGATAAAGATATGTCTCACATACTCATACATGCTTTATGGTTCACCTTGAATGTTAGTAAAAAGCCTAGACTTTAGCTGAAGCACAGACATCTTTACTTTGTTTTTAATAAGCTGAGGAAATGCAATTGTATTACTCTACAGATACACATACTGAAGCCAGGCAATTCTGTCAGTGGTTAGAGCAGGTGTTAAAAAGTTGAAAGTACAATAACTTTTTCATCTGTCACATAAAAGTGTGCACCCTTTTAAAACTGCATGGGGAGCAAACTAAATATTTTAACTTTTGCATATCTTGCTTTAACATATCTCAAGCATCAACTGAAAAAAATAGCAATTTCTCAAAAAACAAAGATATAAGTTTTGAGTAGCTTTTACCTTTGGTTCTCCCTCTGATGATGCCCAGTCGACATCTGAGAGAAAAGGAGAACATCCTCCTCTTTCCACCTGCAAATCGACCACCTTTCCTCAGGGAATCTGTCTGAGGGAAGGCAAAGGAGAGCTGCTTGGGAGTGAGCCGTCCTTTTCCAAACACTACCCTTGCTGACATGTTCATGTTCTGACCAGTGACAAGGAAAATGTGGATACTGTGCTCTTCCTGGTGCTGTCACCATCTCTCAGACAGCTCAGTCTCTTGGCCTGCTGTTCTCCCTCTCTCTTCCCTGGAGAACTTCCAGTCCTCTCAGGTGAGTCTTCCAAGCATGCTCCAGGAACAGGTGTAGATTTTTAAAATAGGTAAGATTCAGATCCAACGCTGTGCCTGTTTTTTCCAACAATCACTGGTAACTCACATCCAAACAGCCACAAGCTGACTGGCCAAATAAATGTTATGTTTTTGCATGTCCGTTTTACAGGAGCAGATGGCAGAGGGCTCGGGGCTGTGAGGCACAGCTTGTCTGCCAGAATGCAATGGAAACTTTCTCTGCAGGGAGCCAGCTCTGAGAATCACAATATATACAACCCGAGTTGGCCATTTCAAAGCAATGGCTTCAATAATGTTGTTTAATTTCTTGATGTAACAAGCAAAGCAAATAGATGAGGCCGAGGCCTTCTTTGCGTGCTGTTACATGATGCCAAACTGACACTGCGCCATTAGGCCAAACCCTGGAAGGAGACTGTGAGCTGGCATCTTTACATTTTTCAAGGACTTCCACAAGGTCTACGGTCTTAAGTCTATGGATTAATTCCACTCAAAACAAAAAAGGTCAAATCTTCAACAGAAAAGCAGAATCATAACACTTAAATTACAAAAAGTGTATTGTTAAAGAGACACTGAGAAGAGAAAGCCCAATTTGAAAAAGGTTGGGAAGGTGTGTAAAACCTATGAACAGTGCGTTTCATCATATTTTGTGCTTCAGGATGTGCCAAATATTTCCAGTTGGTGAAAGGTCTGGACTGCATTCAGGCCAGTTCACCACCTGGGATCTTCTACTGCTGTTGTCATAGAGGCAGAATGTGGTTTAACAGTAGTTCTTGGAAGTACTGACTCCATGCAGTGATGTCCATCACAGAAACATGACCTTTTTATGTAGTACTGTTAATAAAATGCAAATATATCTGAAGTTTGTGCTTCTTCCAAGTATGTAAGGAAGTATATATTTTTTTAAATCAGTGATTTGTGCAGTTTGTGTTGTAAATCTGGTTGGTTGCAACATCCAATCAGAGACATAAAGTTGCATACCGGAAAATTTAAGGATTTTAGTGCCTCAACAGCATTCTTCTTACTATGGACTACAGGTCTACGCTTTAAAGGTGCTTATATACACTGGCAAATTTTTAATAGGCAAAACCACCCATTAAGTTAAAAATCAAGTACTTATACTGTCTTCTGCCCAAGATGTGAAACACTTTTGCTAAATGTTATATTTAGCATAAATAAGACCTGAACTGAATGTTCTGAGAGGAAAGCATCTTTTCACTGTTAAAGCATATACTCATGATGATATATACTGATATCATTATATATACACTAAAGCTACATCTTGGAAGGAAGATTCTTTAAAGTTTTGTTCAGGAAAAGAATTATACAGTAAACAATACGTTTTTCAGAAATAGAAATCTGATTGCATTTTACAATACAAGAATTACCAGTTCAACAACCCTGATGGGTAAAGAAACAATCCCAGAGCCAGTTTTCATTTTGAAATATTTATTTAGAATAACCAGTTTATTCGTTCTCCTCACTCCTAAGCCTGGCGTTGGGGTTGGTGATCTTGATGGCCAGCTGAGCAGCCCTCTCCACGATCAGCTTCCTGTTCTTGGAGGAAACGTTGTGGGCAATCTCAGCGCAGTGAGTCCTGCAGAAGTGAAGAGATAAGGTTGGTTAACAAATTTTAAATAAAATACTGCTAAAACGACAGGTTGAGCTGCAATTTTATTACAGGGGTTTAGAATTACTTAATGCCAATTAAGATCAAAATAAATCCACGCGCCTAGTACAATAAAGCCACAAATGACTGCATCATCACAAATGTTGTAAATTTTGCTCTATTTCTGCAGACACAAATCATATGCCAATTTAACAATTATGCTATAATTATAGTTGTGCATAGGATGTACACAGCCACACTGAAGCCTTCCTTGTTTCTAAACCATAGGAATGAAGTCGTAACAGAATAGTTTGTCTACAATCTGGAGAATCCAACTAAATCCAAATATATCCAGCGGTAAAAACCAAAAGTGATCAATTATAAAGTAGCCACTGAATGTGACTGTCACAAGAAAATTATTTGGAGACTGAAAGTGAGTATCTGCAGTGGTCAATCTGGCTTTCCCGTGAAATGAAATTCAGACTAGATGCTGACAAAAAAGAACTGAAAAACAAACACCATCAATTTGTTTGCAATAAACACTTTCAGATCCCAATAATTCATTTAAGTTTTACAGGTTGTCTTTGTGATTTCCACAATAAAGATGAGGATTTTAGACTCATTAGTCTAAGCATAGTTAAGTCATGTTCAGCGTAAGTTGTGTGACCTGGGTTCTAACTACAGGCTGCTCAACAGCACTGCAACAATTTATATACACACCCTCAGAATCAAATATTACCTGTCCTTACACAGACCAGCAGACAAGCATATTCAATCTACTGCCGAATTATTTTAACATGCAGTTATAAACTAAATCTATCCAGCAGATCTATAATCCCTGTCTGACATGTACTGGACACTGGCAAGTGTCTATTGTAGCTCTACATTCAGTGAGTCAAAACTCTTACCAAGAGTAAGAAACTGGATCAATCTGTGTTACAAGTAGCAAAACAATCTTGTACCTTGATTGCACAAATTAATGGTGATGGGATCACAGCATTTAACAGGTCTGTGCTTTGGGATGGATTTCCCTTCTGCTTAATGGCCCTACAAGCCTTAAAATACCAAGTCAAGGTAGCTGTTACATATTCATCCCCTGAGTGTTGCTATTAATTATATCCATGGTAGTTTACTGTGCACCGAGAGGCAGTTTAATGACATTACTGGATTGAGGGATTGTGAAAGTAAACTGCACAACAGAACACACCTTTGTAACTGTAGTCCTTACATATTAACTAGCATCCAAAAAAAAAAACACAACAGAAACAGCAAAATGCTCAATGTGTCTGGTTGCACAACAGTGATAATCCTTTTTAATAGTGGGTTAACTTTTAAGAATCCTTCTTCTTTAACACTTGGGCCTGGGCTTTAAACACTGCTTAAAATAGTGGTCCCCAGGCCTTAAGCACCAGGTTTAGGAATTGCTGCTTTAAAACAGTGAGGCTGAGACAAATTATCTGAGATTACATTATGTCAAAGACATAAAACAGTGCTGGTAAATGTCTTTTGTTTAACAATGATGGCCTTCAGTTTTATTGCATTATGAGTTTAATAAAATCAGTTGACTAAAGAAACAGTGATGGTTTCATATAAGGCTTAAGGCTTGTGATGGATGTCTTCCACTATCTCAACCTGGAAATTAAAGGAATTTATTTCATGATATTCATGAAACTGAAAAACATCATCTCTCACAAAAAGCAATGTTCCAGTTAGACAAGACTGGAAACAAAGTTTAAGAATTTTCCTGGATTGTTTCTAATTGTCAATCCACTCAGCACATAAATTATGTAAATACACATTACATTAAGTTCAGGTGTCTCCAAGAAGGCATTACACAACTTGACAGGGCATTCTTTACACTTAATTATACAATTAATAGTGATGCAGTGACGACTGAAAAATGCTTATGTTGTTCAACAAAACTTTAGCTAATTTACAGACTTTTCTGAAGAACAAAATTGTGCAGTTTTGTAAGGACAATATTGTAAACAAGAAATCATGTTTAACTAAAAGACCTCGACGAAAATCATTCTTAATTTATAATTTTTGGGGGGGTAATGGCACAATGCTTTCAATTCTTTGAACACCACTTACAAAACTGGACTGTCATCTACGAAACTCAATTTATCCAAAACAAAGCTAAACACCAAAACATGTGCAAGCCTCACACTGATGAATGTGATATAAACAAAGGTGTCTTCATGGTTTTGTACTTTGTGTATGTGCAACTTACTTGTTACTCATCAACAGGACCTCAAGCTCCTTGACATTGTGCACCAGGAACTTTTTGAAGCCAGTTGGCAGCATGTACTTAGTCTTCTTGTTGCTACCGTAACCAATGTTGGGCATCAACATCTGACCCTTGAACCGCCTGCGGACCCTGTTATCAATACCTCTTGGCTTACGCCAGTTTTTCTGTAGGAGAAATGAAAAACAGAGTTTAAGGATTACTTACTGGAACTTAGGCCTAGTTTGTACACTTCATTTACAGGCATACCATTAGATTCTCTAAACTGCCTTTACTTCCCATGCAAGCAAAAACAGGGGCTACTGAGCGTCTTGTGTGGCACAAAAACTTACCGCAATCTTGACATATCGGTCAGACTGATGGCGAATAAACTTCTTGGTTCGCTTCTTGACAATCTTGGGTTTTGTGAGGGGCCTGAGGGCTGCCATGATGACTGGACAGAACAAAAAGTCAAGAGCAAAAGTTACAACCAGTATAGTACATGTCTCCAAGTGTTATAGTAATAATCTACCAAAACACCGTATATACACTGCTGGGAACTTGTTAGCATGAACACGTTGCTAACTAACATTGATACTAGTGGCAACATCAAGCCTGACAAAACGTGGAAGTACTTGAAACTACCACAATGGGTTACACTACCACTCACTGACAAAATGGTAACTGTTCATGTGACTTATAGCATTAAAGCATATATCAACTTTCCGAGGTGTGAGCTTCAAGCTAAACGTGAACAGCGCTAGCTAGCTAGCTTTTGCCGCACAGTGTTTAGCTAACTAGCCATGCTACTGGACATAAAACGCCTCACACCACTTTGGCCTCAAAAGTAAGTAAAGTTCCCACATGTCTAATACTGACACCTTCAAGTTCGTTAATTAGCAGTGCTCATATGAAAGTCATGGGCCTTAGTTAATGTTACAACCCCATTTTACAGAGAGAGCACTGGCAGTCGGCAGGCTGCTCCATAACTACAAATTAAAAACATGCATGGGAACTCAAAACGGCCACTTTCATTCACCACATATATAGTGAACATATATAACACATAATCCATGTCAGGATGGTTAAATTATGCCTTATATTGCACGGATTGATGTAGATTGAATCGACTCACCCGCCGATGTAAATCCAAAAGGGACTTCGGTGACGGCGGAAGGAAAGAAAAGGACTTCCGTAAGTGTTGCAGAGGCTTATGGGTATTGTATTTTATCAGGACTACTGTCATACAGTTGCGCCTGTGGACTACACAGGAATTCAAGTAGTTGTTTTTATCAAATGTAACTTAATTAAACATGGATTAATCTGTTGGTACTAGTCTTAGTGACTAAATATTGTGTTTTAAACATCACAAACAGCTGTACGCTCAAATTTCACATCTGGCTTCACATTTACGTCTCGTGGATGTTGCGCACTTCCTGAATAAGGGACACTTTCTGTTTCTGTTAAACGCAAAGAGTAAATACGCTTTTTATAGCAGTATAGTATATAGTAGCGCGGTTCAGCACAAGCTTAGGCCAAAAGTAAAAAGCTGTTCCTGTTTAACTATCAGAAGAGAAGAGGTGTCATCTGACTGACAGTGGGAGGGGTGCGATAAAAAGTCAATTATTATAGTGTTTTGTCACATGATTGTTGGTGATCATACTCGTCGGTGAATGCACTTGAACCGTGTGTATTTTCTAGTTTTAGGTAGTTTTCCGTCGCTTTATCATGGAGAATCAGTCATTTGTGGGGTGAGTCGAGCTGCCGTTCTGTGTTAAATCTAAAAAAATGTAGCTGGCATTGTTTCCACCTCAGTGGCCTGTCTTTTGTTTCACGTTACTTGCAGCCACAACCCAAACTATGGATCAGCCGACCCTTATGTCCCAGCAGCACCGGGGGGACCAGGTAAGCTCCGTGTGGGTATTTTTATCCATTTGTACTGACTGTAAAGTCGTTTCATTGTGAGGTGGGCGTAGAGCCACACTGTGTGGAAACTGACTCCTGTCATACAAACATGAAGCGGGTGAGTAATCTATGCAATCTATACATGGGGCTTATTAAGGAAGCACTGTTCACGGCCTTTAAAAACTTGTGACAAGAAACACGTGGGTCAGTCACTTATACAGACGTCTACAGCACACTTCCTGTTGGTTTCAGTTTTAGTCGGACCTTGAGCGAAACTTGTTTTAAATGGGTCAGCATCAGCGCGTAGCGATAGTGGTGAGTGCCTTTGTCTTGCACATGCGCTCTTGTTAAACGCTTATTATAAACCATAAGCCCAAACACGGCAGAAACCTACCTGAGGAAATCAGGTTTCTCTAAGCCGATCAGGACATGCTCAGTAGTGTAATAGTGTAACTACGCCCTCCGTCAGTGACGTCAAACAGCCACCTTCATAATAAAAGGTACTGTGGTACTTGTACACTGACAGTTGGCTGTGATTAGAGCTTCACAGAGGTTGTTGCTAGTACAGGTCCATACCCTGATTGTGAGATTTGAATCTAGCTGATAAATCTGAAAATGAACGCAGAGAGTCATGGTAAGTCATCTAGTCTTACATGGTCTTGCACACTGTCATGTAGAAACGTGGGAAACCCCAGGAATTCACCTGAGTTTTGTGAGATGAGATGTAGGTTTAGCTGTAGTAGAATCTGACATGGACTCTGTTGGTTGTGTGTGTTACATTTATAACGGTGTGTGTGAGCATGACTGAAATTCTTCTTTCTTTTAGCAATGTTCGTTCCACCTGCAGCTGAGTCCCACGGCCCCACCGCTCCTCCAGCCGGCATGTTTGACAGCATGCCTGGATATGAAGGGACAATAGCAGGAGGAGGTGATACAATCTAATGCTATTCATGTACAACAACTTGACTTTACAAAGGTTACTAGTCTTTTTTATGCTATATGTTTATTAGGGGTGGGGTCCCAGAGTGCATTATGCTAAAGTGTAAATATTTTACACCCACTCACAGACTAAACTTTAGAAATACATAGGGTGTGGTAGTTTAGAGTGGTCTGTATGTAAAAAGCATGATGGATGGTTGCTGTAAAGATAAAGCAATGATACTGTATATTATAGGTGGATTTCTGCCCCCTCCAATGCCTGCTCAACCAGTTCCTCAGCCTGTGCCTGGACCTGAACAACCACACTGGAAGTAAGACTGGTCTACTATGTTTCCTTCGACACAGTATTGCAAAGGGGTATTGCAGCAACAACGTTTTCCTTGATGTGTTAATTAAGGCATTTCCAGTGCTAATGTGCTATGACAAATACCTCTTCCGCTTAAGATTAATCTTCACGACACACTGTGTCATCATTTCACCGCAGCATCCCATCAATAACAGAAGACACCGCTCGGGGTGCATTTGTCCAGTTTGCTGCTAGTAAATGTTGCTACAGTTCATCACCAGCAAAAGATGGTGTGATCACCAACATGGAGGCATTCAATACATATAGGGTAAGGAGAGGTCTATTCAGGTGTGTGAAACTGAACAAGAATGACCATCAATACAAATAATAAAATAAATAGATTAGTAAATTGTTTAATAAAATCAGACTGTGCAAAAAAGTTTATCTCTCTGTTTATTTTCTTGATTCTGGCTTTGTTTTAGTACCGCCTGGAAACCTTTACTGAAACAAGATCTACAGAGTGGGCTCATGAACCATACAGTGGTAAATTACTGTTGCTTTATGTATCTACTGTGTACGATTTATAACCAACTGTAATTTTCTTTATATTTCTTTATTATTAATTTAAACTATAAACTACTATATATTCAGTGTAGTGTTTGGACATCACTTTCAGTTAGGTATTTAGGTGGCTCCTTGGGGACGCTCTTAATATGTTACTTTATGTGAATCAGGCCAGCCAGTGGATGCCTTTGTCCAACCACCTCCAGGGCCTTGGAATATTCCTGCTAAAACACCCAGTTTTTTTGTGGATGGCAAACAGATCATTAAGGTTCCCTACACATCATCTGTAAAGGTAAATACTGCATGTTATAAAATATGTTTGGAGAAGAAAAGTTCTTATAGTTGCTTTTAGATTTTTTGTTCCTCATGAAAAACATTTCATCTACAGAGCTGCCATGAGTGTTTAGGAATGGGGAGGAGGCCTTGCAAAGAATGTACCGGTGCTGGGAGTGTAAGTATCTTTCACAGAACCCACTGAAAAGGTCACATAAAGACTTGTTGACATGTTTGAGATAATGTGATGATGTGTTTTCTTTTCTTACTCCTCTCAGAAAGTTTGTTGGGTGTGCAATGGATCTGGTTTCCGCGGGGGTGATAGATGTCACCACTGCAATGGTAGAGGGAGGGACAAGTAAGTTTCACAGAAACACTGAAAGCAAGAATAATAGCAATTTATAAATGTTACAGTCTTTACTTTTGAAAATTCATACTGATTGGTATTGACTTGATTCTGTTGTAGTTGCATCCACTGCAATGGGCAAGGATCGAGGCAATGTGACACATGCCGTGGAAAAGGGCAGCTTCTGGTTTACATCAACCTCACTGTAAAATGGTGCTGTTTTCTTATTATAGTTTACCTGTCATTAATGAATTGTGATCTGAATATGATGAACGCTTATGGTTACTGGTTAATAACTGGATTTTATCTTTTTTATGTGTATGTTTTCAGGACCAACAACTTGGATGATTATGTGAATGAACAGTCAAGTGGACTGCAGGGGAACAAACTAAGCAAGGTGTCTGGAACCGAGCTTTTCAGAGACTCTCAGTACATGGTAAAGGACTGTTTCTTACTTTACTCACGTAACTGAGATTGAGCATACTGTACTAACATAGATGAAATTAAATCTTGATTAGATTTTGTTGAAGAACTTGATTTACGGGAACTGCCTGACTTACTGGACTGTATTATAACCATGCACTTTTGCCCGTTGTTTATCACATTTACCTTTAGCAATATAGTTTCATGTAATGTCTTACATTATGTGACGATAACTGTGACCTAAATAGCCTTTTAAGGCATTGAATATGTTTTATTCAGCTTTATATGCACGTAACCGCAGTGATTGTGTGATGGGTGCTCAGCACTGTGGCTTCGCAGAATCAGCGTCGCTAATGGAGGTGTGAAGGTGCTGTTGGTGTGCCTTACACCATGATCCTTTATGCTCATGTTGTACTTGATGGGCATCAACTCTGTTTGAGTTCAAATCATGTCTTAAAAACACACACTGTAGTGTCTTTATGGTGGTTTTTAAAGAGCAGTGTAATTAGGCAAAAACACCTTGAAGAGGGGGCCACCTTCTCACCAATAAGGTGGCGTCTCTGTGCAAAAAGGGCTAGCATGTGCTACACATGGAAACTTTTGCTATGCTGCTTGACTTAGCAACGGATAGACGTCTTTACAGCAGCATTATGATTACGTCACAGTGTTAGCTAGAGGCAAAAGAGAGGAAAACTGGAGGCAGACATGTTCAGTTCAGCCAAGATTATGTACCTAAATGATCATCTTGCTAAGTCACTGGGTGCCAGAGTTGAGGTAGAAATTTCTCTGCTACTGACAATAAAAAGTGAAGACAAATGAAAGGATTGAGCTGAGACAATTATCGACATGCTTGTGTTTTTACTGCACAGTTTGTGCACTACACACACTTTACTGTGAGTCAATTGGTATACGAATAAACAATTGAAGTAAGATGATGTAGATACAGGGCATCTGATAACAAGACAATGGGTTCAGGGGGTTATTTTTCCACCAGCTATGCC
The DNA here is from genome assembly GCA_900302695.1 of Helostoma temminkii. NCBI lineage: Eukaryota > Metazoa > Chordata > Actinopteri > Anabantiformes > Helostomatidae > Helostoma > Helostoma temminkii. The sequence goes on along the minus strand of OMLM01010003.1, from coordinate 27,034 downwards.
CCACCCACCAAAAAACTAACAGCAAATATGATATTTTGATTATATTTATATTTATATCAGCACAATATTTTTTGAATCACCCTGTGCAGGTATATCCGGTGATGGGCTTCCCAGACACTAATGTGGTGCAAGCTGCGCAGCGACTCGTAAATGAACACCAGGGCAAGTTCTCCCAGTCGTCACGTATTCTACAACAGGTATTTATTATGCTTCAGTAAAATATAACAATATTTAGTGTGGACTGGACAATTCTTGTGATTAAGGATTTTGTGTTTGTGTGAAATCTCATATCTGCTCTCTTTGTCTACAGCGTCAAACCATAGAGCTGATTCCCATAACCAAGGTGAGGTACATGTGGAAAGGGAAACCACACATTTACTTTGTTTATGGAAACGAGCTCGAAGTCAATGCAGATGACTACCCTGCTACTTGTTGTTGTACTGTGATGTAACTGCAGTGGTTGTGTAAGAAGAGATTTCCAATCCTTTGGATATCTGACATATATGTATGTCAGTTTTGTCTATAAGTCAGGTATCAATGAAGTAAGAAATTATATATGTCTTGTAAAATGTTGATGTTAAACTGATTTATACAGAGGCATGTTTATAAACTCTCCAGAAGTCAGTGGAATTGGTGTGTACTCATGAATCAGTTACCTTCTACTTATCAGTGTACGCTTGATAAATTGTGACTAATGTTAGGACAGTTATTTTTATTGATGCACGTTTGTCTCCTTACTGACACAATATAACTGTCATAAACGGATAATGCTATGTTTCTAGAATCCTGAATCTTTTTGCAGCACTGATATTAAAACCCTTTTTTGCAGTGTGTGTTAATGTAAGTAACAGGCACTGAAACCTCATCTGACGTTTGTCACTGTGAAACTTTTTTTTAACATTAATCATTTGTTAAAGATTTGTAATACAAATATTTGTATTGCTTTGCAATAATTCATGGATTTGAATAAATTGTACTGTTTGTATGTGAAGGGTGACATTTTGTGGTTTGTTTATATAGCCATAACTTGATAAATGCCTAGGAAATTTTAAAAA